>PVJI01023367.1:0-23687 GCA_004026765.1 Micronycteris hirsuta
CTCAGCGCGCAGCCGGCGCTCAGCGCGCAGCCGGCGCTCAGCGCGCAGCCGGCGCTCAGCGCGCAGCCGGCGCTCAGCGCGCAGCCGGCGCTCAGCGCGCAGCCGGCGCTCAGCGCGCAGCCGGCGCTCAGCGCGCAGCCGGCGCTCAGCGCGCAGCCGGCGCTCAGCGCGCAGCCGGCGCTCAGCGCGCAGCCGGCGCCGGGCTGGAAGCTCACGGGAAGGCAGGCGCTCAGATGTGCACTGGGGTAAGGCTCTCACTCTCCTGCCTGTGTCTCCTTAATTCATAGAACAAAAGTAAATGAGCATCAAAAATGAAACCAATAAAATAAATAAATAAAACATTTAAAAAAATGAAACCAATAAAATGAAGGGGCACTGAGAAACCAAATAACTTGCTTCTCCTGCAACGGTTTTGCTCACATTCTAAGATTGCTTTTAAAAGGCAAAAACAGGCGAACTCACTGCCCAACTCAGAGCAGGCGTTCCCCCTGTTTAACAGTGTAAGCTGCAGCTCACAAGGTATTAGGTCATAGCATCGATTTAGTGGTTGCTACCATTCATTTTTTCAGAATGAGGTCAAACAGAATAAAAAGGAAAATATCAGTGTGTTTTGCAAGTGGTAAAAGTATTGTTTCATGAACCTTTATTTCAAATGTACATGTGTACATATGTACTGGGTCCTGTTATAAACCGTTATTTCTTACAGTGTTTTAAAATCTACAAGTATGAAAATCACTGAGCTACTGAAGAAAACTGGAGAAAACCAGACCAGGGCAGTATACTACAGAAAGATTGTATATGGATCAAATCCTTAAGACTTGTGAAGAAGTCCATGACTGAGGAGTCTCAGTCAATATACAAGAATTACTCTCAGAGTTATCTGAGAACTCTCGCAATTGCCCCTGAGCTAAGAAGTGCAAGCTCTAGGTACGAAAACAGGAAAGCCACCACTGAAACCGACCGGAGAGAAAACGCTGCCTTATGCGAGGGGGGAACCCTGCAAATGGAATTATCTTCTGGAGGGCGGGCCCTTTGCAGTACAGGCTTCCTCCACGAGGTGAGTGTTCTAGGAACCATCTGTTTCAATGTACCAGCTGGTGGTGTTATGAGAGGCTGCGTTTGGCATTATTGAATTTTTTTTTCAAGTCCTTCCATATGTTTGTCAATTTCATGATAGGTGATTTACGAGCGCAACTGTCCACACTGTGCTGAGTGTTCAGCAGTTTTTGACCAAAAAGGGTATACTCCCATGCCCCACCCTCCCTATTCACCCGATCTCACCCCGAGTGACTTTTTTTGTTTCCCCAGATGAAAAAAGTCCTCAAAGGAAAACGTTTTGCTGATGTGGAAGAGGTGAAACAAAAAATGGCAGCAGAAGCACTAAAAGGCATCAAAATTGACGAGTTCAAAAACTATTTTGGGTAGTGGAAAAACGTCTCTATAGGTGTATTGCATCAAATGGAGAGCACTTTGAAAGTGACTGAAGTTTAAACAAGTAAGAATAAATGCACAACTTTTTATGAATAAATTCTGGGTTTTCTGCCCTCCCTTCTATACATAGCCCCCTCTAGCTTTTATCGAGATAAAATAAACCTGGACTCTGGCCCTGACTGGTGTGGCTCAGTGGATTGATTGCCTGCAAACGAAACGGTCGCTGGTTCAATTCCCAGTCTAGGGCACATGCCTGGATTGCAAGCCAGGTCCCCAGTAGGGGGTGCACAAGAGGCAACCACACATTGATGATTCTCTCCCTCTCTTTCTCCCTCCACTCCCCTCTCTAAAAATAAATAAATAAAATCTTAAAAAAAAATAAATCTGGACTCTGGAAGGAAGTGACAGTCTCTACTTCAAGAATATCATATAGACTATGGCCACAACCAAAGGGTTCCATGGCCACGACCAAAGGGATCTTTCACTGACTGGGAGATCAAGCGTTTTAGAACAACGGTAGGTGAAGAGGTTTTAAGAAAAAAGAAACCACTCTCCCAGCTTGCCAAACTAGCTCTTTCTTCCTGGCACAGCTGACCAAGGTGATGGACTCTATCCTGACGGCGTCTGCATTCTTTTATTCCTACCCACTCCTGACGCTCGGGCACAGTCACATCCTTTGCTGATCCCCATTCCGTCTAATCAAACAGCCCAGTCCTAGCACAAGAGAGGAGTCCTTCCTAAGTGGAGAAAGGAATACTAGACAGGCAACATGATTCTTAGGATATGCTGCAAGACCTGTGTTTTCTTTGGAGAGTTTACTGCAAAAGAGAAGCAAATGACATTCTTCTCATGCCGGGATCTCTAGATCTCATAACGTTGAGCCAGACCTATCCTCACATTCCCAAGCTCCTTAGAAAGCACAACATGCTCTATCTCACTTAGCTCAGCAAGTGATGGCTAAGCCTAAGGAAAACCTCGCAAAATTTTTGGATCGTCTCAACTCTATCAAGAACATTAATTATGCATCATCTTATTGCTCCTTTTAGAAAGGGATGGCTAGAGGCAATCCTAGCAACACCTTCCTGCTAAGAAAGGAAACAGATTTCTAACTCTGATCATAATTATTCTGTGAAACCATGTCGAGATGCAACTATCACATTCCCTCTGCTTTAGAAAGGCAGGTAGGAGTCAAGGAGACGAGCCAGTTGCTCAGCGCCGGGCAGCAGCACAGCAGAGCAGGGACGGGCACTGCCACAGCCACGTCCGTGTTCAACTTCCTAGACTATGTTCCTTTGACTTCATCGGCTGATGCTCAGAGCCCAGGGTGTACAATGCCAAATTACTTTCTGAAAAAGCTCAAATACAAGAAAAGCTGGTATACACGTGTACAATTGTATAAGTATGAGATTGGTACCTGTAGGAGAGCATGGTGCATCGTCACCTCCAGTTCGGCTAAAACATGGGCAGCATCTTCACTGTCCTCTTGGACCTCCAAGTCCTCCTCAGGGATGGTCTCCCAGGTGCCCTGGTGAGCAACCAGAGTGTGGACTAGTTCATACTGGCCGGGGAGCGCCAGGCTGACCCGAGTCTGAGTCCCATAGGTGAAGCGGAGGCGCCGAAGCTTACAGCTCTCCTCACTGCCCAGCTTGGTGGTAGGAAGCACCTGCACCCCCAATAGCAGGTTCAATAGCTGGCACTTGGCATTACAGTCCTGGCCGAGGATCAAGATGCAGGGGAGGCAGTCCACAATCTGCTGGAGGTACTTCTCTTCCTTAGGTGGGAAGGAAATGCAGCTCAGCTGGCCTGGTTGGGGAAGGGAGGGTGGAGAAGGAGAAAGGAGGACAGAGAGAAGAGTGAGGAGGGGCAGAGAGACTCACACAGAGATCCCATTAGAATGTCAGGGTCCTAGAGAAGAAATTTCTAGGAGGCTCTTGGTTGAAGGAGGTATCAGGAAAACATCCCAGTCAGAAAAGGCTCCTCATTATCTAACAGAATTCCCCTCCGTGGCTCATCCCCAAAGTAGCTGTTTCCATCCAGCAAGGTGGCAGTGACCTGATCTTACCCTCCCGCTTCCTTTTTCATCCAGTGGAGGGACGGCCTAAGAAGTTTACAAGGACTTAGGTACAATCACAAGATCATTAAATTGACAAAGCCACAAACTGGGATATGAGTCCAAGGAGAAACTACACCTGAATATGTCAAAATGAAAATCCTCCTTGTGACGATAGAAGACCTAGTACTTGAACATTTCAGCCTTTTTAAATGTCACTACTATATGAAGTTTTAGCTTGTTATTTTCCTCTTTTATGACATATTTTATAACTAAATGTGTGAGCTAATCTCTAAATACACACATATTGAAATTAAAACTTATGCAAGTTTACATAAGCTCTAGAATCTTTTCTGGTTCACCTCTCTGAGAGCTGGCAACAGCATCCCAGCAGCCAAATCCAGTGTTTTCTTAAAAACTGAGTGCTCAGTCAAGATCAGTATCTCCTAATTAAATCACACTCCCTCGGTGTATGGATGACCAGACCCTGAGTGAGACAACGGAAAGAACTGCCCGTTAGGGTGAAATCCAGGCAAATCGAGAAAGAGACGTGATCTCTCTCAAAAACATTCTTTCAGGACAACCACACTTCCACAAACAAGGCAAACAGTATTCAAAAAAACGAGAGATTTCCTCAAGTATGAAAGCCTCTGTTTGAGAAAGGGAACCAGAAATTAGTTGACTGAAACGCAGATTCTGAACTCAATCACTCCCCCACTCATTCAGTGCCTGGCCTGCCTCTGTCTATGACTCGGGCAACCCTTGCGTTTGTTCAGAAAGGCACAGACACACAGCTCCTAGGCTGAAAGAAGGCCAGTCTTACGTCATAACTGAAATCTGGGGTGGCCCCAACTGAAACAGTATTCACTTCAGCCACTTAACCATGAGGTATATTAAACCACCCATAAGCTGTTTATTTTGTTCCTATAAATGAAACAAGAGAGCCCAGACTCACTTAAGAGGCTCCTTTACTTTAGACTGTACCTATCCTGCCACAAACTTACTATTTCAAATCCTCAAACCTCCTCCTCTTCCACAAATGCCACCACCAAAAGGTTTACAGCAGTCTGTTTTCACCCAGACCCCTCTATGCATTTCCTGGAGTCCTTTTTTCAGGTCTGTCCACAAGTACAGCAGCTGGCCTGAACATGTACATCAGCAACACCAGACACTGAAACCAGGAAATCTACTTTCCTGGGGAAGAAGTGGGTTCCTTTAAAAAAGCAAAGAGCATTAACTGAGTGCCTAATTTTCTGTAAGGTATTTACTAAGCGTAAGCGTAAAACACCAGACCACTGGTCTAATTCTGACCTAAAATCGAAAGCAATAGGACAGCACTGGCTGGTGTGGCTCAGTGGATTGAGCGCTGGATACGAACCAAGGTGTCACCAGTTCGATCCCTGGTTGGGGCATGTGCCTGGGTTGAGGGCCAGGTCCCCAGGATGGGGCACATGAGGGGCAACTACACATTGATATTTCTCTCTCTCTCTCTCTCTCTAAAATTAAATTACCCCTGGCTGGTGTGGCTCAGTGGATTGAGCGCCAGCCTGTGAACCAAAGGGTTGCTGGTTTGATTCCCAGTCTAGGGCACGTGCCTGGGTTGCAGGCCAGGTTCCCAGTGTGGGGCGTGCAAGAGGCAACCACACACTGATGTTTCTCTCCCTTTCTCCCACCCTTCCCCTCTGTCTAAAAATAAATAAAAACCTTTTAAAATTAAGTTAAATCTTAAAAAAAAAAAAAAGCAATAGGATGCAGCCAATTTCTTGTGAATCCACTTAGCAAGTAATGGGCTTGTCCTGAGTCCTTTCGTATCTCGTTCACAACTAAACACTCACTACTCTACTCTAGTTATCTGTTTGTAATGACTCACACACCCAACACAAGGACTGAAACGTATAAGTACTTTCCATCCAACACCCTCCTGTTTGCTCTGTGTGAGAATCCATTTGCTGTGGAGAACTGTCTACACAGAAAGTTGTCAGTGGTTCCGCTAAGGACTCAGGAAACTCCAGTACCATGATGATCCATTCAGGATCAGCTATCATTCCTAAAAACCTCCTTCCTCTCAACACGGAAAACAGATGTGGACAACAGGACTCCCCTCGCAGAATGTAACCACCTCTCGGCCTGCGCAGTGAGAAGTCTTCCGAGATCCACTCTCATCTGCCCTTCCTAGCCTTCCTCTCTCCCCAGTCCTCCTCGGATCCTCAGCGTTGAGTTCACTCTGACAAACTTCTCACTCCTAAACAGAAGTCGGTACATAATAAAAACATAAAGCCTAAATGAGTTTTGCTGCTGCTCCAGCTAGGAGAGTGGATAACGGATAATGAAAACAAACTAACCATTTTTCAGAACCAGAGGGAGAGGTCTCAACATCTCTGAGACAACGTCAACCATAGGAAAGCCAGTGAAACAGGGTCTGCGTGAGCCAAAACCACAGCAGACACACCCATTCATCTGACCCAAATTATCACACCCCCCATCTCTGTGGTGACAAAACAGCCACTACCAATAAACCTGCTGGTGTCCAGCAACCACAGAGCAGGGCAGCAGGAGAGGGGCTGTCACGGCGTGCCTGTGCACTGCTAGGGCTCTCCGTGCCACCAGGGGCACCGAGGAGAGCTCTTCAACATGGGTGTCCACACTGGCTTTTCAGCACCTCACTGTCCAAGCCCTTTGCCTCTCCCACAAGTCTTTAGCTTTGTTTAATGGTCTCCGACATATCTACACGACTTGAACAAGGGCGTGGAGAAACGAAGGTGAAACTAGATTGTTCCACTCCTTGCTTCTCTCAGCAAAGGGCTCGTGGTCCGTCCGGTGAGGGAGCCGTGCAGCGTGGGAGTGGACACGGCCCCAGAGAGGAGGGGGGTGTTCTGACCCCAGGCCTCACGGCTCATTCGCTCTGTGACTTTGGCAATTCACTGGATTTTTCTTAGCCTTGGATTTCTCATCACTGAATGAAGGGAGTTGGATTAGATTATTTTTAACATCCTTTCCAGTTCTAAAATTCCAGGATTCCATCAGACTTTAACTGTTAAAGGAGAAGTAATTGAGGGGATGGGTGGTTGGTCTGGTTGTTTTTATCTTCCGTTGTATGTGAATTTAATTATGCAAGCTCTCCCTGGGCGACTCCTGTAGCCGCACGTCAAAGGGGTGACTGCGCTAGGAAGGGGCTCTGAGGACCTTAGCAGTTCTCTAGAGAAGAGATGAAAAACGGGAGACCGGCAGGAGGAGGAAGGAAGAAAACCTGCTTCAGAACTGCAGCAGCTGCCCCACTGACAGCCAAAGGACTTCAGAGTTAATCCGGTTTTCTTTTGTAATTAATATAAGAGCATCTGCGTGCGGGCTGCCAGAAGGTAACAGCAGGGCTTCTCAGCTGGGGCACATTAACCCTGCCAACTCTGGCTGCAAGAAAAGTCAATTCAAATTGTCTGAAGCACAAGCCAAGGCTTTCCTCCCCCCGCCCATGGTTCTTAAATACAGATTATCTTGATTGTGATTAGAGTTGACCCTTGAACAACGTCAGGATTAGGGGCTGCAACAACCTGCGCACAGAAAATTCCTGTGTAATTCGTCAGCCCTTTGCGTGCGCGCATTCCCGACGGCCAGCTAACCCTGGAACGATGCGGTCTTGAAAGGTCAGGTCAGTCGGCCCGCACGGCTCCAGGGGAAACACTGCGTGTGTGCGGGCCCGCATGGTTCAAGCACCTGTGGTTCAGGGGCACCCGTACTTCTGAACGAAGGTTTCGAACTAGAAGGAGAGCACCTGAAGTAGTAACCCATTTTGTTCGTTTGTTTTAGATAATGAAGGGGAGTGAAACACACACCCCAAAATACACATCAGCATATCGATTATTTTAAGCTGGTTATTTTTACGAAGCAGCAGACACAAGCGAAGCTCTGAAACCTGACCAGAAGCTACCCTTTTGTAAGAAACATTGACGAGGGAGATTGCCCTGTGTAAGGGTGTCCCCTTCTCAGCACCAGGAAAAAGATGACTCTAAATCTCTGGAAAATCTTCATCAATGCGGAACAGAAAGACTGAAATCTGCGTAATAATCTGGTTTACTGTGCCTTTCCCCCTAATGCCCCCGAACCAACCCCAACAACATCTGTCTTTAGCTGGAGATTACACTTAAAGTGGTACCTTGGGCCCTTTCAGAGTTGCTCAGTTTTCCTGGGTATCTGCCATGTATACAGGAGGTATGCATATTATTAAACTTCTGTTCATTTTTCTCCTGTTCATGTCTTTTTATTATGGGAGTGGAGAGGGGAGTCTTAGCCAAGAACCTGTAAGGGTAGAAAAAAAATTAGTTTCCCTCCCCGCAGCAACACTTGCTGTGCCCTCTCTCAGTACATCACTTGATTTGCCTCACGTCATCAAATGTTCACAATTCTACCACAGAATGGCTATTATTATCCCCATTTATAGTTACCAGTAAGACTTTATTGGAAACAGTATCTTACGGAAAAAAAGCCCACGTTTCCCCACGTATCTGGGCAAACAAGAGGTGGAATACAGGGCAGTGCGGGAGCCCGACATGGGTCTCAGGGGCCAGTGCTGGGGAGGAAAGCTTCTCCTTCTACCCTTCTAGGTTCCCTGGCTAGTCCAACAATCAAATTAACACATGGCAGATTAACAAGAGTAACTGCACACGAGTCCAGGGGCCCCATAAGAACATAAGACCCACAGGAAGTCAGGCAACTGAGGTTTGTATGGCTTACGAGGGCTTAGTTTCTGCCATTTGGAAGGTAGCACCTTACAACAAAACCTTTAGGAATCATCTAATGATGAGAATGTGTCAAAAGGACACACGAGCCCGGCTGGTGTAGCTCACTGGACTGAGTGCGGGCTGGGAACCAGAGGGTCCCGGTTCGATTCCCAGTCGGGGCACATGCCTGGGTTGCAGGCCAGGTCCCCTGTGAGGGCCATGTGAGAGGCAACCATACGTTGTTCTTTCTTCCTCTCTGTCTCCCTTCCTTCCCCTCTCTCTAAAAATAAATAAATAAATAAAAAAGGACACATGAGCCAGCTCAAATGGGGGCTCACTCACCAAAACAAGAAAAATGTAAGCTTAAAAAATTAATGATAAATCTCAATGACAACAGATTATAATCCGTTGAAAAATTCTCAAGTGCACACTGATATAAATAAACAAAACAAAACAAAAAAAAACAAGGGAAAAGGAGAGCTCTTCCTTAACATAGAATATCAACTAAGAAATACAGAAGGAGGCCCTGGCCAGGCAGAGCTCAGCTGGCTAGAGCACTGTCCTGATGCACTAAGGCTGTGGGTTCGCTCTCCAGTCAGGGCACAAACAAGAAGCAACCAATGAATACACGAATAAGCAGAAAAACAAAACGGATGTTTCTCTCTCCCCCTCCCCCTTTCTTTCTCTCTCTAAAATCAATTTAAAAAAAAGAAAGAAGGAATGACAACTATAAAAACTCAGGTGGGAGTTGTCAAGCGGACCAAAACCAATCCAAGTGGATGCTATATCCGGTGGAATTTCAGGAGAAGGATTATCAGGGAAATTTTAGAATGCCTCCCCACAAAAGACTAATCAGCTGCAAAGAGAAAACCAGTGACTTTACGGCGAAGAACCAAGAGGGCACTAACATGACCAGTGACCAAGCTTAACATCTGCAGGGCAGGATGGGTGGACATCATGTAACCGCGACGTGATGTGCACCGCATCGTTTCTGTGCCTAATCCTGCCCAGAGGTCATGACCTGACTCTGGGCATGAGGCAACAAGAGAAAGATGCAGGTGTGCGTCATCCCACGGGACGCAAAGCCTACTCTGCAAACCTGTCAGAGACGCAGCAAAGGCAGGGGAAGGCCGAGGAAGTGTTCCACATGAAGGAGTCTGAAGAGACGTGACAACTAAATGCAACATGCATTCCTAGACAGGACCCTGGATCGAAAAGAAAAAGAGAGATTACTGGGACAGCTAGCAAAATCTGAGTAGGATCTGTGGACTGGGTGGTAGTACTGAACCAATGTTAACATCCTGATTGGGGAGTTGCGTGCTGGTATGTGGAAGGATGTCCTTGTTTGGGAGAAATGTACTCTGGAGTGTTTACAGGAGACAAAACAACCTGTCTAGAGATTGCTCTCAAACTGTGCAGAAAATGAGTAGACATAATAGAGAGACAGGTACTGGGTGATGGAGCAAATGCAATAAAATGTCAACTGAAGCCCCGGCTGGTGTGGCTCAATGGATTGAGTGCCGGCCTGCAAACCAAAAGGTCACCGGTTCGATTCCCAGTCAGGGCATATGCTTGGGTTGTGGGCCAGGTCCCCAGTTGGGGTTGTGCAAGAGGCAATTTGTCAATTTATCTCTTGCACAACAATGTTTCCCTCCCTTTCTATCACTCTCCTGTCCCCTCTGTCTAGATATAAATAAATAAAATCTTTTTTGAAATAAAAATAAATAAAATAAAATGTTAACTGGGGAATCTGCAAGAAATAGGTATGAGAGCTCTTTGTACTGACTTGGCAACACTTATATTAGTTTTAACTTATTTCAAAATCATTTTTAAAAAAAGAGCCAAAAGGATACCTAGCAAAGTGATCCAGTTCTGGATCTCAGAGGAGAAAGAGTAAGAGAGAGTTTTATTTGACAAAACCAAACCAAAAAACCCATTGGGTAAAAAATACATTACGTATCGTAATAACAGATTTTCAACAAAACCAGTCTCTTCAATGTCTATACTTTTGCCCTGCACATTACCTTCTGCCTCCTCAATGTTCCTGTGATAGTTTACTCCTGCCAGGGCAGAGTCCGGAGACTGTAAAGCACTAATCTAACTAAGTAGTTCAGGATGAGATTTAGAACCCGAATCCTCAGGCTAAACAGTATAGACAAACATCACGCTCCAGGTTAGGACACTTTGGTAAAAGCTACCTATAACCATCCATTTCATAAAACAAGAAACCACCGCCATCCCTGGCTGGGTGTCTCGGTTGGTGAGAGCATCATCCCGATACGCAAAGCTGAGGGTTTGATCCCTAGTTAGGGCACAAACAAGAATCAACCAATGAATGCACAAGTAGAACAAACTGACGAGCCTCTCTCTTTCTGTCTCTCTAAGTCAACTTGAAAAGAGAGAAGAAAAAAAGAAACCACCAGAAGCAGCCTGGCCTTGCACTGCCTAGAGTGGCCGCTTTCTGATTAGTCAGAGGCAGGGAATACACCTCCACCTCTTCTGGAGTTCAGGCCTCCTCTTTATCATACAGTCACAAACCACTTTCCAAGTTGGAGGAGGAGAGCTCCGTTTCACCACACGGAATGAGAGCCAGCAGAGCATGCAATCAGGGATCTGAGATGGGTTCTCCAGTGGGGTTCCTGCACACCAAAAAACAATGACTTCTCTACTACTAGCTGTTTCCCCCATATCCTTTTTTTGTACCTACATATCTCCATAATATTAAAAGTTAAGCCCTGGCTGGTGTAGCTCAATGGACTGAGCGCGGGCTGGGAACCAGAGGGTCCCGGTTCGATTCCCAGTCAGGGCACATGCCTGGGTTGCGGGCCAGGTCCCCAGTGAGGACCATGTGAGAGGCAACCATACATTGTTCTTTCTCCCTCCCTTCTCCTCTCTCTGAAAATAAATAAATAAAATATTTAAAAAAAAAAAAATAAAAAGAAGTGTGAGAAAAGAACCCTGGCTGGTGTGGCTCAGTGGATTGAGTGCCAGCCTATGAACCAAGGAGTCGCCGGTTCAATTCCCAGTTAGGGCACATGCCCAGGTTGCGGGCCTAGTCCCCAGTAGGGGGCTTGTGAGAGGCAACCACAATTGATGTTTCTCTCCTCTTTCCCTCTCCCTTCTCCTCTCTCTAAAAATAAATAAATATTTTTTTTTAAAAAAGGAAGTGAGGCTTTTATTTTAAAATCAAAAGCTTTTATGACTACATAATTCTTTGGAATAGTTTTGATGATTAAACAAGTGAAAAGGAACACAACCCTCAAGTCCTACTTCCCAACTTCCTGCCCAGAAAACACCACCCCAAAGAACGGAAGCATATTATTGAGCCCAACTCCAAAGAGAATTGTATCCAAAAGGTTCCCACAGCCACAGGGCACAAGGCTGGGGAATGAGTCCGACCCACTCATACTGCCTGCTGAAGACAGAAGGTGACCCTACTGCGCTGCGATGAGATAGGCGCTTCAACTGTGGGCCGGTCAGGGACGTGCTGACCAACTTTTCCCGGGAGGTTTGATTTGAACTTTGGAAGAATATTATATGTGGCTGATTTATAGCTCTAAGCAAGGGGGCACATTTCTCAGCCACTGCTACATCACGTTCCAGGATCCCCAAGATTACCAGACTCCCCATTTGGCAAAGAATCAATTTTCAAGCCTGGGGTGGACTATACTTAGAATGAAAATCCCACAGGGACTCCAGTCACACCTCTGAACGTCAAGAACAAAAAACTGCATCTTTCACATGGACTCACCCTCTGTACTTTTTTAAAATAATTTTTTTTAAATATGTATTTATTTTTAAATATTTTATTTATTTTTAGAGAGAAGGGAAGGGAGGGAGAAAAAGGGAGAAAAACATCAATGTGCAGTTGCTTCCCATGTGTCCCCCACTGGGAACCTGGCCTTTTTAATTAGCGGGCTTCCCTGTGCCTTGGAAAACAGATGATCCTGGGAAAGAACACTTGGAAGGGGGATGGTGTCAAAGAAAAAGGGTGCGAAGAGCCATTACGTTTAAGGAGGCCACGTCCTCCCAGGGGCATGGAAGCAGCACGATCAGCAAAGAGGGGCCGGGTACCCCAAATGTCAGGGACTGGACTTGGGAATAAGAGGCTCAGGTACGTAGCATCACATTATACTCACTCAATCAGATAAAGTCTCCCACTTAAGTAAATTATGGTTCCATGACAAGCTATGGAGCCTGGGTTATGACTCATTTGTAATAAAATCTCTCCACTGCCAGGATGCATTTTATATTCCCATGGCCAGGTCAGGAAAGAACAGGGGAGGAGTCACAGAAGTCAAACTGGACTGATTCTGGTTACTGTTCAAAACTGTTCTGTCCCACACTCTCTGCTTCTCTCTTACTATTCCCCTAAGCCATCAGGTTCCAACTCCCTAAGCTAATGCTCACCAACTATACACACACACACACACACAAACAGCCTCAGATATTTTGCACTAACTATACACCTGTACTAAGTGCTTTGCTATATATTACCTTTCTTAACATATTTTATTGACTATGCTATTACAGTTGTCCCAATTGTCTCCCTTTGCCCCCCTCTACCAAGCACCCTCTATTCTCCCCTGCAATCCCCCCGCCCGCCTTCAGTTCATATCCATGAATCATGCATAGAAGTTCTTTGGCTTCTCCATTTCTTATATTGTTCTTAACATCCCCTGCCTAATCTGTAACTACCGATTTGTACTCCTTAACCCCTGCAACTTTCTCCCCACTCTCCCCCTTCCCCCTCCCAACTGGCAACCATCCAAATGATCTACATATCTATTCCATGATTCTGTTTCTGTTCTGCTTGTTTGCTTAGTTTGTTTTTTTAATTTAATTGGTGATAGTTGTGAATTTATTGTCATTTTAATGTTCATAGTTTTCATCTTTTTCTTAAACAAGTCCCTTTAACATTTTATATAACAATGGATTAGTGACGATGAACTCCTTTATATGAGACCGTTCTACATGGCATGGGCCCAGTTCCCACTTGGAAAGGCCAGTGGAAAGCGAGGTCCAGTACACAGGACCTACACGCATGGATAGGTTCTCCCATGGAAAATCAGGTCTGCATTGTACCTAGGCTGCTTTGAGGCTTGCTTTTTGCTAAAACTCCCTTACCCTGAATTGAGGCAGCAAACGTTTACTGCAATATCTTTAAAGTAACTTGCTAAAATCCATGCTAAACCTTCCACAGAGGAGTGTATCCAGTTCAACCACTCTTCCCTTTACATTTGCAAATATCCTTCCTTTTTGATGTAATTAGCAACATCCTCTCCTTTGTTTTCTGTAAAAGGTAACCACCTAAAGCGAACCTGTGCATAGTAAATGAGGACCATCCTCAATGTAATGTGCCCAGAAAAGCAATAAAAACCTGTCAAGGCCAAGGTCAGGGCGCTCTTCACTTGAGAGAGTGGCTGTGCTGTCCCCTTTTCCTCCACAGGATTTGGTAGTCCGTGTGAATTTGTCTCATCTCTGCTACAATGCCGCAGAGCCCATGAGCCAGGATCCATATCACTCCTTTAGCTTTACCTTGTCTGGGAAGCACTTTATTTTCCCTTCCATTCTAAATGATGGCTTTGCTGGATAGGGTAATCCAGTTTGTAGGTCCTTCCTTTTCATCACTTTGAATACTTTTTGCTAGCCCCTTCTAGCCTAAAGTTTCTTTTGTGAAATCAGCTGACAGTCTTATGTGAACTCCTTTGTAGGTAACTGTCTGCTTTTCTCTTGATGCTTTTAAGATTCTCTCTTCCTCTTTAAACTTTGGCATTTTAATTATGATGTGTCTTGGTGTGGTCCTCTTTGTGTCCGACTCTCTGTGCTTCCTGGACTGGTATGTCTATTTCCTTCACCAAATTAGGGAAATTTTCTTTCATTATTTTTTCAAGTAAGTTTTCAATTTCTTGCTCTTTCTTTTCTATTTCTGACACTCCTCTGATCAAATGTTGGTATGCTTAAAATTGTCCCAAATGCTCCTTAGCCTATCCTCATTTTTTTGGATTCTTTTTTCTTCTTGCTGTCCTGATTGTTTTTTTTTTCTTCCTTATTTTCCAAATCACTGATTTGACTCCCAGCTTCATTTGCTCCACCGTTGATTCCCTGCAAATTTTTCTTTATTTCACTTAGTGTAACCTTCATTTCTGATAGAATCATTTTTACGCTGTTGAAGTGCCCAATGAGTTCCTTGAGCACCCTAATAACCACTGTTTGAACTCTGTATCTGACAGATTGCTTATTTCCATTTTGTTCAGATCTTTTTCTGGAGTTTTATTCTGTTCTTTCATTTGGGCCATTTTTCTTTGTCTCCTCATTTTGGCAGCCCCCCTGTGTTTGTTTCTATGTATTAGGTAGAGCTGCTATAACTCCCTTAGTAGCGTGGTCTAATGTAGAAAATCCACTGTTAACTGCTTGGGTGGGCCCATAAGTTGGATGGGGCAGAGCCTTAGGTACTCTCTAGGGAGGGGCAACCCATGGGAACCAGGTCGATGGAGTCTCGGATATGGTGCCCCCGCTCTGTGGCTGTGTGTGAAGAAGGGCTCAGAAAAGGTACAAGGGCCGCTGCCTGGCCTCTGGAGTTTTGTCCGGGAGGAAACTGCCCCCCAGCTGTCACCCTGATGCCAGATACTTCAGTTCCTCTCCGTATTCCACTGGTGCCCTTCAAGCTGGTGCCCGGAGCTGGAGCCCAGAGGGAGTGAGTCTGAAGAAGTCCTCAGTCCACTGCGGGCCCTTTAAGGGGAGATGCCTGAGAATCCCAGTTTCTTCCGTCACCCCAACATCCACTGGTTTTTACAGCCAGAAATGACAAGGTCTTATCTTCCTGGCACTGGACCCCTAGGCTGTACGGTCTGGTATCCCTTGCTCCTCAGATATACCCCTGATTTTTATCCAGCACATGTGGGTGTGGGACCGGCCTGATTGGCACCTCCACCCCTCCTACCTGCCTGAATGAATGTGACTTCTTTAATTCCTTGGTTTTTGGACTTCCATACAGCTTGATTTTCTGATGGTTCTGAGTGACAGTTGTTTTGTAGTTTAGTTGTAACCTTTGCTGTGGTTGTGCGAGGAGGTAAGCCATGTTTACCTACGCCTCCATCTTGACTGGAAGTCTTGATGTATATTATCTTAAAGGTCACAACAACTTTGTGAGGCAGACAGTATTACTTCCAATTATTTATTTACTTAGATAATTCATATATCGCTAAGTCATGCAACCACCATTACTATCTAATTCCAGAACATTTTCATCCCCCCAAAGAAATCCCATACCCATTAGCAATCACTCCTCATTTTCCTCTCTCCTCATTCCTTGGCAATCACTAATCTACTTTCTATCTTCATGAATTTGCCTATTCTGGACATTGCATATAGATGGAATCATAAAATACGTGGCATTTTGTATCACTCCCGTTTTACATATGAAGAAATTAAGACTCTAATAGGTTAAGTTACTTGCCCCAAGTCACACAACTAATAAGAGACTGAACTGGAACAGGAATCCAGATCTGATGCAAATGCTTGTGCTTGCTTTTGACCACTACATGCTGCTTCCATGCAGGAGAGAGAAAGTGGAAGTTTTAGATATACTTGGAGGAATGGGATTTATCACCCAAGGTAATGTAAGTAGTAAGAACCACAATGACAGCACCATCTCTGCTGAGGTGTAGAAGTACTGAGGCAGCCTCCTAAAAAGACCATGGCAAACTACTAGAAAGCACGTCCAGCCCAGTCTCTTTCTGCTCCATAGCAGAGCCCCAGCTTCTCCCCACCCCGAGCCCCATGAAGGCGGCAGCTCTATAAAACCATGCCAAAAAGAATCTCCTCTCTCCCAACGTTCTGTCCCTTCCCCAGATGTTACTCTGCCCCTTAAACTTTATTATCCATAGATTTCTGCCTAAGTAGTCCAAGAAAAATGCCTACTCTGAGTAAGTACATCAGTGTTTTCCCTCTTCTTTTTGATTGTGGTAACCAGTTTATACTAGGGATGAACAAAAAGGGTGAAGAATGTGGGAGAAATCAAGCTGTTGGCTAACCAAAGGCAAAGAGCTCTAAAAACCTAAAAATTATAACTCACATAAAATGCCTAGAATCTAACCATACCTCAGCTTTCTGCCATTTTTCTGCTTTATGCGTTGAATTGTATATGGTTGAGATTAGCTTAGATCTTTCTAGAGGACCAAGTCCAGGTCTTCCAGGTCCTTTTCACCCCTCACCAACATAAAGAAATTGCCTACACGACAGTGTTGATGATTTTTTTTTTCTTACAAGAAAAGTATAAAACTCAAAACTGATTTCCACTAACCTGAGGTCAAGGCCATTGTCTTTACTTAAAACTCTGTATCCTCCACATGAGGCACTCCAATGTTTACTGAATAACAGCAGATACTTACACAGCAGTACCAGACACTGTTCTCAACACACAACTGCCGACAATCCTGGAGGCAAGTACTGGTATCTTAATCCCCACTTCCTGATGAGGAAAGGGGTGGCCCACCACAGCTGTGACTTGGCCAAGGCCATTAAGTCAGTAAGAAGTGGGAGCCAGGACTGAGGGAATGCAGGAGGACTAGAGCATTCCAACTGGGTACATCTGAGTCATTCTGATTTCTTAAACTGATAGGTTTGTGATACATTGCAACAAGCTACGAACTGCCAATGGATCTAAAAACAAGAAAAATACTTTTCTCTTTGCTACCTTGTAGAAGTCCATTCTGCCTTTCCTCAGAAGTGCTCAAAGCCTTTACCTCACTAGTTCTCAACCCTCTGACAGGAAAACTGAGAGACAGAGGGGCTCTCAAGCCCCACAGTTAAGTGAAAAGAAGGCAGCAGAGGAACTCAATCAAGGACATTTCAGTTTTCTTTGTTACAGGCCAGGCTACTCTCATGTTACAGTTCTATTCCGTCTACTTTTCTAATTTTTAAAACATCATGTGCATATACAAGGTGGGGAAAAAGCAGGCTTACAGTTGTGAGTACGTGAAACACAAGAGTTTATTCCTGTATTATTATTTATTATTGTATTATTACTTTCCATATGAACAACTGTGAACCTACTTTTGCCCCACCCTGTACTCTCTACACTGCCCCCAGTGAACACGAAATTATCAAAAGTAAGAAGAAAACAGTTTTAGAGAGTCCTTCCCATCTAATTTGTGGTTAAAACTGAAATAAAAACAGAGTAAATCCCATGCTCTTCAGTCGCTCAAATACCATACTACATCCAACCCAGAAGCACACTCCATCCTGATATGACACTTAAAACCTTCTAGAGGATTGTTAGGTTAAAAATCGAGTGCTCATTCTTTTAACATTCTAAGTTCCTATTAATTAGAAACCGACATTCACAAAAGAAAGTTGAGACAGTCTCTGAAAGAACATGACCTTGCAAAGATAGCCTGTAAAAAGAGAGAACAAAAGCTAGTTGTCTTTTAAGGAGTGGTTCCTACTTTCTAAGACAAGTACCTAAACAGCTGGAAAAATGGCATCCCCGAAATGTACATGTAAGTGCCACCTCACGGACTTCCCCTCCAAAGACAAAACTCTCCACACTGAAAGGAATGGAAGCATTTCATGGAACAGAGTCAAACTGCTCCCAGTGCTATCATGTGCACCCTCTCCTGGTTTTTATTTCGGGTGGACAGAGGGTGGAGAGAGTTAAAAAGCACTAAGATTAGCCCTGACTGGTGTGGTTGGGCATTGTCCTGCAAAGTGAAAGGTCACCAGTTGATTCCCGGTCAGGGCACATGCCTGGACTGTGGGTTCAGTCCCTGGATGGGTGCGTACAAGAGGCAATCGATCAATGTTTCTCTCTCACGTGGATGTTTCTCTCCCTCTCTTTCTCTCACCCTTTCCCTCTCTCTAAAAATAAATAAATCAGCCATGGCTGGTGTGGCTCAGTGGGTTGACGGCTGGCCTGTGAACCGAAAGGTCACTGGTTCAGTTCCCTGTCTGGGCACATCCCTGGGTTGTGGATCAGGTTCCCAGCTGGGGGTGTGTAAGAGGCAACTGATCAATATTTCTCTCGCTCTTTCTAAAAATAAATAAAACCTTTTTAATAAATAGATAAATAAAACACTAAGATTAGTTCATGATGAAGTCACCTAAAAAAGCCAAAAAGGCAAAATACAAAGGTGCATTTGTATTCTTAAGTTGGCTTTTAAAGAATAAAAACAAGACCAACCAAGGTACTTTGAAAATGAGGTGAATCTACTCCCTTGATTTTTTTCCCCATAGTAATTCAAAACTAAATAGTTGTTATAAAACAACAGCAATAGAGAGCTCTGTTTGTTTGTTTGCTTGCTTTTTTTTTTCAGGTAAGTTGTAAGAAAACCCTGGGAGCAGGGAGAGCTGCTGGAAAGCGCTGCTGAGGGAGAGGAGGTGAAAGCACCCGTGTTCCGGGTCGCCTCTGAAAACACTGGCCCTTCTCACCAGCTGTTTTCTGAGCGCCTTACAGAAATCAGTGCCCTCTGTATCTGCATTTTCAGGACAGCAAATCTCTGAACATAAGATGTCAAAACCACAATTTCAGAATAGCCAGTTTTGGGGCCCAGGGCAGTCCACCCCAAGATATGCCACAACGGTATAGTAAGTATTTTGAATTAAAGTTACTTTGGAAACAGCCTGTGTAAGAAGAAAACCAGGCCCTCTCTGTCCCCCTTTTAAATCTCCCACGTGATAGGTGCTCCAGAGGGCTGAGACAACCTTATCACAAGAGTTCAAAGAATCTAGTCGAAAGCTTGTAGAAACAAGCCTTCTAATGCCTTTACTTACTACTCAAGTCCAAACTTTGCTTAGATTCCTAAGAAATACCCAAAGCTTGCTTAGATTCCTTTCTAATAAGCACTTTCTTTGTTTTCTCAATTTGTCACAAATTTCTTTGTCTAAAAGTATAAAAATGAGTCTGGTTAGATAATTTCTTTGAGCCTCATTTTATGATCAGTTCATATTGTCATTCTCTCATGTGCATCTATTAAATTGGTTTTTCTCCTGTTAAGTCTTGTGTCAATTTTACGATAGCATTATAGCCCAGGTGAAAGAACTAAAGAAGGGAGGGAATTCTACCTCTCCCCAACCCTAGTCAGCCTCCTTCTCCCATTTATCCCATGAGGTAAAATAAGAGCTTTTTCATTTACATCTAGGCTAACTAAATGTAATAGTGCCATTTAGGACCGTATCGGAATCTTACTCTTTTTTGTGTCACCGTTTCTGAAGTTGCAGACAAATCTAGGGTACTAAACATCACCTTGGGAAATACAGAGCCCAATACACAAACCATGATGAGCTTACCAGTTTGTTCCATTCTTGCTGTCAGCTTCTAAGTTTGTGTTTCTGAAAGTGTCTTTGCAGACCACTTGCATCAGAATCCCCAGAGATGTTTTTATGTTGAGATTCTTAGGATCCACCCACCAGGCCTACTCAATCTGTGGAATAGAGCCTACGACATGTTTTACTTTAATTTGATTTTAATACATACTTAAGTTTAAGAATCACTAAATTAAACCATCATCTTCTTTGCTATGTTGTCCCCGAGGTACATGTCTATATGGGATTATTTTCTAATTAACACAGTAGTTAACAAACCAAATCCTCCAGTTCCCCACCAATAACAAGCAGTTTAAGAGGAAGGAAGAAACTAGGAAAGACCAAAGACCTTGCTTGATTAAACACATCCCAGAGAGAACCTTGTCGAGAAATCTCAGGATCAAAAACACTCCCTTCCCTCTCTAAGTGTTTCATCACCATAAACACAAGCAACATCTCTCACAATTCCCCACCACCCATCGGCTACCATTTCCTTCGGTGACCCCAGCCCACTGCCAGTACATTCCCTACTTCTTCAGAGTCACCCCATGATTGGTGTAAAAGCACTTCAAGTACAGAATCAAACACGCACAGCACACAGCGCTCAACCCAAGACAGTTCCCGGGCCGGGGCTCAGGCGCCCCGCCCCTAGCCCCTCCTCCACCCCTCCATCCCCAAACTGGGACCCGGAGCCACAGCGGCCCGACCCCCAACTCAGAGCAACTCCCCCACTCCTGGGGCTAACCCCGCGCTCCCATCCGCGCACAGCCGCGCCCCCGGAATCCCGCTCCGGGAGCTCCCGCCCACCGGAGCACCCAGGGCCCCTAAGCCGAGCCCTCGCCGCCCCTTAGCCGCTCCCCCAACCCGGAGAGATGCCCTCCCAAGGCATCTGGACTCGGCCGGCGCAGGCCCTCAGGTCTGGCCCTTCTCCCGTTTCCACCTCCTCCCGGGGTGGTTTTGCAGGGAGTGGGTGCGGTCCGCCCTCCAGCTCGCCTCCGCGGCCCTCTCCCCCGAGCGGCTGCCCTGCTTACCCGCCTGCAGCTCGGTCTCGGCGACGTCGCCGGCAGGGGCGCGCTGGGCCCCGCTGCCGCCTGTGGGGGAGGACGGACAGCTGAGGCTGTGGGAGCCCTTGATGTCTCGGAAGAACTTCTGGGTGTCGCTGAGGTTCTGCCGCAGCCGCCCCAGGTAGCGGCGGTAGCGGCCGAAGCTCCGGCACAGGTCCCGGATCATCCCGCCGCCTCCCGGGCCAGGACCCGAAGGCGGCTCGCTACCCCACCGCACCCCGTCGCCCTCCATCTCCTCAACCCTCTCTGCCTTCGGGGCTCGGTCCACGGTTTCGCTCCTCCCCACCCCCAGCCCCTGGTGCCTAAGGGGGGGAGGAATCCGCCTCCTGACTTCCCTGCCCGCAACCCGCCGGGCTCCCAACTCCGTCACCGCGCTTAAATGCAGACCAGCCCGCAGTGCGCCGCGAACGGAACCCTCATCTCCGCCACCCAGAAGAGTGAGGGAAGGGTCACTGGAACGCGCCGGGGCTGCGGTGTCTCCTGGGACTTGTAGTCCGAACCCGAGACTGGGATGGGGCTCATCCCCCTTCGGTATAAACCTCGCCCGTGCTCCCCTCGCTTAAAAATGTGTCCCTACTCCCTGAGTAAGTGTCCCCGAACAGAGGGAGGAGCTGCAGGACCCGGACGCCAGCAGAAGTGGGGTGCCTTACAGAAATCCGAGCGACAGATTTTAATAGCACAGAAAGGGAAGGAAACAAGACGGAGGCCAGTAATATCTCCATGGTTACACTAATGGCTCCGAATTTCCGGATACAGTAGATACTGGGGAACTGGCTAAAAATACCCTGGAAGTAGGGAAATCCCTCAGGTTTGTATTGTGTCCTCCTTTTCTGACTTTCCTTCTGCAAGTGTGGAAAAGAGGATTGTGAGAGGGTCGTTAAAGAGCTTTAAACTGACCTTCGTTTGGTTTCTTGAAGTAGAGAGACCCAGCTGGTAAAGGGGAACTTAAGATTTGTAGCCTTCCAAACAGGTTCTGATTATCTTAACTTGGCTTCTGATCATATAGAACACTTTTATTCATAGACTGCCAAGGAGCCCTGAACACAATTACAGAGGAGACAGAACTTGACAACCACCCCTTTTTCGCCTCCCTCTTCTCTCCCCTCTCCTTGCACAGAGCCTTCCTGTCTTTCTTGGTGTGGACAGACCTCATACTTGCACCGCAGCCAGATTTCTCTGCCAGGCTGAACAGTGTAGTTCCTCAACTGAACTTAAGAGGAGACGAGTTTGACCCAGAACTCCCCTAATGCCTTGCCTTGGGACCTATGAAGTAAAGGTTTCTGTTCATCTTTTAACCCCGGAGCGCTCTAAAATTTTGTCTAGCTTCAAAATGCTCCTTTCTGCCTCCCAATATCTTCAGTAAAAGTGCTCCTAGCTAAGTAATGTCATGATAATTGGATTAATTCAATGGAAAAGGTTTACCTTTTATTAGGTTAGCCAAATAGTCCGTTACATTTTTTCCATAAGGTGACTCTAGTAGCGCTTAGTTGTCTTTAACTTCATGTGAAATAATTTTGTTGTATTGTGACAGCTGTCATATCAGCGTGCATTTAAAAAAACATCAAAATTGGTGAATTTTTGTGCAGCCATTTTTATATTGAAGATGGAAGAAAATACGCAACATTGTCAGCATAAATAATGCTTTATTATTTCAAGAAAGGTAAAAACACATCTGAAACACAAAAAAAGATCTGTGCAGTGTATGGAGAAGGTGCTGTGACTGATCGAACATGTCAAAAATGGATTGTGAAGTTTCTTGGTACTATTGACATTTGGCCAAATAATTCTTTGCTGTGAGGCTGTTTTATGCATTGGAAGATGTTTAGTAGCGCCCACGGCCTCTACCTACTAGAAACCAATAGCAGGAGATGGCCAACATACTCAAAATATCCTAATCAGGGGACTTCCACCGAGATGGCGGCATAGGTGGACGCACTTCGCCACCGCTCACAACCAAAGAGTTTAAACAACAACTCAATAGCGAAAAATAAACAACCAGAACAGACAGAATCGAACTGAAGGGAAGTCCGACACCCAGGAAGTTGGGGAGGACGTACATCCAGGTCGGTAAGCAGGGCAGAACCGAGCGGAGTGAGAGGCAGTTTGCCCGGAGGGACTCACCCCACGAGCGCCTAACCAAAGCACGACCCCAAGCAACGGGTGAACCTCGCAGGCCGACAGCGTAACCGGAAAGGCCAGTGGGAACCAGCAGGGCCGAGACTGGCAGAAAAGGCAGTGGGGAACTGGGGAGCAGAGGGTGATAGGGAGTGGCGGTGAATGGCAGACGCCATTGCTCCCTCCCAGGCCCCACCCCCAGAGGAAACATCACAAAAAAGCGACCCAGGTTGCCAGGCACTGACAAACACCTAAGACTGACAGGTGTGCCGAGATAAAAAAGAATGAAAATGGCCAAAATGAAAGATTAGAACAAATTACAACTAACGGACGAAGAGATAGCCAAATTAACAGATGCCCAGTTTAAAACACTAGTAATCAGGATGCTCACAAAACTGGAAGAAAGGTGGATGCAAATAATTGAACAAATGAAGAATACGATAAAGATAATGGAGGAAGATTTACAGGGAACCAATAGGGAAAAAAAGGAAGCTGGGACTCAAACCAATGGGGTGGACCAGAAGGAAGAAATAAGAATTCAAAAAAATGAGGAGGGACTCAGGAACCTCAGAGACATTTGTAAACGACCCAACATCTGGATTATAGGGCTGCCAGAAGGACAAAAGGAACACCAAGAAATTGAACGTATTTTTGAACAGATAATGAACGAGAACTTCCCAAATCTGGCAAAGGAAATAGGCTTCCTGGAAATCCAAGAAGCTCAGAGAACCCCAAGGAAGCGGGACCCAAAGAGGAACACACCAAGGCACATCATAATAACATTACCCAAGGTCACGAATAAGGAAAGAATATTACAAGCAGCAAGAGAAAAGGAGACAGTTACCTACAAAGGAATTCCCATAAGACTGTCAGCGGATTTCTCTAAGGAGACCGTCCAAGCAAGAAGGGGCTGGAGAGAAATATTTCAAATCATGAAAAGCAAGGACCTACAACCAAGAATAATCTATCCAGCAAAACTGTCATTTAGAATGGAAGGGCAGATAAAGTGCT
>PVJI01023368.1:5695-23793 GCA_004026765.1 Micronycteris hirsuta
TGTCTAAATACCCAATATTTAATTAATCAATCAATGATTCATTAATGACATGTTGCTGAATCTACAATGTATCTCAAATGTGTCTCTTTTACTACATCTGTGCTGTAATTCGGGCTGTCGTTGCTGTCACTATTGTTAAGGCCTCAGAAACTGAGTCTTCAAGCTTCCAGACTTGCTTCTTTCTAGGTTACCAGGAAAGTAATTTCTTTAAAAATCCCAATCAGCCCTGGCTGGTGTGGCTCAGTGGATTGACTGTTGTCCTGCCAAGCAAGGGGTCACCGGTTCGATTCCCAGTCAGAGCACATGTCTGGATCGTAGGCCAGGTCCCCAATGGAGAAGCATACGAGAGACAACCACACATTGATGTTTCTCTCCCTCTTTTTCACCCTCTCTATCCCTTTAAAAATGAGTAAATAAAATACTTAAAAAAATAAGACCCCAATACTTTCCGTTTTATAATACCTAAATAACCCTGAAAGCTGTCAGCCAAATGTTCAAATATTTTAGCTCAGCACTTGAGGCCCTTGATAATCTGACCACTGCTGCCTTTCTCCCCTCCATTTCTGCCACTACCCTAACACACTGCTTCATCTTCTTAACCTTTGCCTGCTTCTTCACCTTCTTCACATGTCTCGTCCATGAATTCTGGCTCCTTGGACGAATTGGAGACCAACAACACTCTTTCAGCCACCTCATGGTGATAATTATGGAAATTCCCACCTGCTGTCTCTTTCCATGTTAGAGTACTCTAGAAAAAAGATCTAAGAAAGGTTGTTGGCCCTCTTTGGACTTAGAGGAAACCCTGAATGCTGTCAGGCTGCCCGCAGGCCGTCATTAACATCGCTGAGTTGGAAGATCAAAGGGAATGTCTAACCTCAGACAGTCTAGAGATTTCAGATTGCATTATGAGCCCTAGAAAAACTAAAAATAAAATGTATTAGAAGATGGAATGAACTGATTTCTAGCTTATTTGTTTTGCATTGACTAGACTGAAAAAGAAACAACACAGATAATTTTTATATTGTATAATTTTAAGAAACTATTTTAAAATGTCAGTTTAAGAATCACCTGCCTCAGCCCGGCTGGTGTAGCTCAGTGGATTGAGTGTGGGGTGGTAACTAGAGGGCCCCGGTTCGATTCCCAGTCAGGGCACATGCCTGGGTTGCGGGCCAGGTCCCCAGTGAGGACCATGTGAGAGGCAACCATACATTGCTCTTTCTCCCTCTCTTCTCCTCTCTCTGAAAATAAATAAATAAAATCTTTAAAAAAAAAAAAAGAATCACCTGCTTCATGTGGCATCTTTCAGTTTAGTGAAAGATTCTCCATGAGAAAGAAAAGGCAAGGCTGAAATGTCTTTATGGTTTAGACTTGGCAGTTTATTAAAGATGAAGGATATTCCAGTAAGAGATTCCTACCAATTTTTAATAATCTGCATAGTCTGAAGTGTGGAATTAATATTAGTATTTTTCCATGATGGTTCATGAACATTGTCTGGAAATAAATCTTTTAAAAGAACATTGCACAGTCCTATAGTGCAAAGGTGTAGTCCTTTTAACTATGTAGGAATCACTACTGATGTTCTGAGTACTCAGTTTAAGTATGCACACTCAATTCTACTAGTGTACTAGTTCAGTGAAAGAAATCGGGTTTGGTTATGGGTTCAAATTCTAACTCAGCTACTTAACCAGCTGAATAACTGAGGAATTTATGTTTTCAAGGATATATGTATTGGTCCCCAAAACGCCAAATGTTGTGGTGCTGGCTATTTGGGTTCTCTATTCATGACGAGAGCTTCGGCTATTACGCAGGTACCAGAGTCCACGGGTGACGGCCCCACTGTCACAGGGTGCTATTTTATGACTCTCTTCTTAGAGAAGAAAGCAGCTAACCTCTCTTGAAAGTCACGGCCATAACTTAGTGAACTTGAATAGGAATGCCTTTGTATTGGAAGTATTTCTGAAGACTTTTGAACTTACTCCTGACTGGTTTGCTTGTGTTTGTGTGTGTATGTGTGAGCTTACTGATCAATTAGCCAGGGTGGTTCTATCCTCTGGTCATTTCTACCTATTTGCTCAACTATTTTATCTTCTGATTAATTTGTGCCAAGCATGGTGGCCAAAGTCAGATCTCTCCCAGGATTTTGAGCAATTCTTACGGTTCATAGCCTGAAGTTTAAGAGATTGACCTCCATGGAAATATTGATTAGAGTGCCATTACTAATCATGACTGAGAACCACCTGCAGTATCACCACCCTTCTCTCTGTGAAAAACATTTTCCCCATGACACGGGGAACATTTCCAAAGACCCAACGTTCGACCCACTCTCCCTGAGGTCCCTCAAGGGCTAAGAGTGGAGGGAGTTTTCCTAAGCTATCCAGGACTACTTGATCAGCTGTCTGTCCTTCAGCCATAAGGTACTGGCACAATCTTAAAGAAATTAAGTAAAATTCTCATAGCAATGTAAGGAGAAAATAGAAATAACCTAATTGAACACATACAGGACCAATAATGGTAGTGAGTAAACAGATTCTGGAAGAGGTGCAAAGGAGGACATGCATTGGTTAGGAGAAACATGAGTTTCCAAATATTTCCAAAACGTTATTAAATTTAACAGGCACTGCATGTTCCTGGCCATATGCTAGATATAAACACAAACGCATCCATTAATGGGCCTTTGTGGAACTTCAAAATCAAATGTTTGAGAGTCTAAAAACTCCATTTCATTTTTTATGGCACTGTTTTAATTCATTCCCCAGCTTTGGGTTTTCAGTCAGTTATGAATGGTGAGTTCACTGTGTTGTAGATGTTTGTGCTTTTTGTATATAACAGTAAAAATGCAAATGCTTATCTACTAAAGACATATTTGTACCACTATGTTCTGACCCAGCAAAGAGGAGATAGTGGCATGCACAGCTGTGACCTGCAGAGATGCTCAGAATATATGCTGAAAAATGCAGCAGGGCCTGTTTGCTGGCAAGGAACCACTACAAGGGAAAAATAAGTCAAGCAAGTGCCATGTTGCATTTGCCTGATGTATATGCTGGTGAATTTAGCAAACATCCCTCTGCGGTCGCTGTAAGCTGGTGACTAAGACAAGAATCCCTACACTAGAGGAGTATCTTTTTGTTATAGATTTTTGGGAGGACACTTCATTATTAGAACAAATAGAACTATTATGAAAGAAAATATTAAGTATAACTGTGGTTGAGTCAATCGGTTTCAACACAAATTAGACCCAGAGAGAGAAGGCTTTCTATTTGTTTCTGGAAGAGCTAAGAAGAACCCCGTCAGAGTAATAGTAAAAAAGAAAGAATCAAGTTCTGTACAACCCTAAGAGTTCTCTGGCCACTTCCCAAAGTAGGGTAATGTTATAGAATAGTAATGCTCAGTAGAAACAACTTGAGAATTGGATATTTCTGAAAACCCCATTGAATTTTGTGTTTTCGTTCAGATAAAGCAGATTCGTGCAGAGTAAAACAGATGAGCACTTGACCCTCAAGGTTCACTGCTGATCAAAACACAGGTCTTTCCAATTATCCCCTGGTACTTGAAACTTAATCCTGAATTCTCATTTAGTTTTAGGAATAAATAATCCCTAAGAATTGGAACAATTTCTGAGAATTATAGAAATGGAACAGGATCAAGCATACCCACAAGTAATATGTATGGAGGTGTGATAGGGGAGCACACACTGATAAAAATTTAATGGGAAGGAAACTCAGTTCTCATGTATTCAGAAAAAATGAGTATAGTTAAAATTGGCATGGTATTTGCAGTTTATATAGTTCTTTCCCTTGCGAGGGATGGGATCTTTACAAGAAACTTGTAAGGTGAAAAGGACAGGTTTTATTCTTACCTTCGAGAACTGGGGCCCAGAGGCCTCACAGGACTTGCCTGAGACACACATGCAGCCACTATTTGAACCCCTTTCATCCTCATCCAAACTCTGCCATCTTTCTACCAGCCTCCGCTCTCATTCATATAGTTTTTTGGACCCATACCCATTTCATTAGGCTAAATTCCTTAGCCATGGCAGCAAATCCAGAAGCAAGGCCAACCTGTCTTTCCTATTTCAGGCGTCATGCTGGGTCTTTTCTGGGGAGTCACTGGCATCAATACTGCATTTGCAGTAAATGACTGCTTGCTATAGACTCGATGACTCATGTCATGACTGCAGTGAAATGACCCACACTACCTGGGGACAGTGCTGAACAGAAAAGGGGTACTGTGTTAGCATTTAACAACGCCTGTTGTAACAAGGGTTACAGCTTAATCCCTATACACACCGGCTTTGGCATTGAGTGTTTTAAATTTCACAACCATGCTGGGGCAACATATCCGTACTCATTGCACAGGGAGGAAACCAGAGGCGGAAATAAACCCCAGAGCCCTGACACCTGGTTTCCACAGCTCTCCAGCACCCAGCAGGCTGCTCCTGAATTTCTCCAGGAAATTATTCCATGTCGAGGGCCTTTCCTCACTGCTTGGGGCGCATGCATATTCACGCCCACCCCATCTTGTATTCTGTTCACTCACTTTTCCCTGAAGTGTCTTTTCTCCTTGCGACCTCCTGTGGAAGCCCCCCGACCCCCTATGGCTCAGTTTAATATCCCCTCCTTTTCAAATCCATTCACCTTTGTGCCTTTTCACATTAAAGCTCTACTTGTTTTTCCAGCTCATAACATTTAGAGTTTAGGGCTTATTTTAAAAATCTTTACTATGTTCACATATTAATGTTATTTGGCTGGCTTGTTTTACTACTTTTCCCAATCTTCCAAAGTAAATTATAAAATCTCTGCAGGACAAAATACGTCCTTTGTAAGTACTGAACTGCCTAACTCAATGTTGAATGTATCAAGGTCAACAAATGAATGAGTGCTTGTAAATTATTTGCATGTTTTATCTATTTGAGGGAGATACATCTTTGAATTCCTCACTGTACCTAACACATAAGAGTCTGCTTAATATTTACTCTTCGAATTAGATTAAATTCATCTTTCCCAGTTGCTTTATATTAGTTTCATGATATTTAGGCAGCTGCTTCAGAGTTTTCATATAGATCTATTAAATCTTATTATTTTATCATATTTATATAGTATGAATATCTATATTGAAAAGAATTTGATATCATGGGATAATAATAAAAGTCACCAGATAAAGCTGATAGAGTATTTATTATTTTTCTCTCAGTAGGGAATATGTATGATGTGGTGCAATCCTATCCTGTCCCTCCTTTAAATGCTTTCCTTTTCCCCAATTATATGCTACATTGTTATACTCTTGTGAGAGCATAACAAAAATATGAGTATAAAAATATGCTGTATTCACTTATATCATTTTGTATATATATAAATGCCGAATCAGAAAAACAGCCCAAATGTGCCCATTAGCACGTGGACTCATTTCCTTTGTCACTGTAAGAACATTCGCTGCGACAAGGTCTCTAATGTGATGAGAAAATGAGTCAGCACTCCTACGCAGACGGAAAAGTCCAAGGTCTACTTTTCTTGTTGATTTGCTGTCAGCTTTTATTTGAATTAGACTTTGGGCCAAATACAAAACAGAACCACATTCATCCCCCAGTGATCACTTCTAGTTTCTCCGGCTGGCTGCTCGCTGCTCAGGGCGAGAGAAGACAAGTGAAACAGAATGGCTGTTGGGGGCCCCCTAACCCACACACTTCAAAGCCTGGAGATTCCCGGGACGTAAGGAACTATTTTGGGGAGTGCAAAATACCGAATTAAATGATACAGAGATTTTGCCAGGATGGTTCTGTTCCAGGGTCTTAGGCTGGTTTTTGCCATCTTCTATCTCACTGCCCTTCACCACAGAGGAAAGTAGAGTCAAACAGTCAAACCAAGCGTGGCAGGTTTGATTCTGCAAAGATTTTGTCTTAACCACTCAAAAGCAGCTGATACGATCCTGCCTGGCTTCCAAGGCTAGACCGTAAGACGTCATAGGACTTCCCCCTGGGTGGCGTTCTCTCCCACCCCCATTCTCACCTTTGGAACTCAGCCACCAAGCTGTGAAGAAGCCCAAACTGCCCCAGAGGGAAAACCCAAGTGAAGACAAACTGAGGCCCCATCCAAAACACAACTGCCCAGACATGAGTGAATGAGCCTTCAAAGGAATTTAGCCCTTAGCCTTACCCTCACCAAAAAAACTGTCTCTATAGAGCCCTGTCCAAATCCTTGGCCAATCACAATGATGACATAATAAATGGTCATGTCGTTCTACTGCATTTTGGAGTAATGCATGCAGCCAAAGTAAATGAAATAGATTTGGGTACTTGCAAGCACACCACTGTAGTAATAAAATCTAAAGCGGTTCCAGGAGAAACGTGTGATGGGCAGAAGCTGGAACAGCCTGGAGAAGAATGTTAATAAAGGCCCCCAATTGATTGTTAGGAGAAGTCTGTTGGCCTGAACTCAAGCCTTAAAAGAACAGCTGGGAATGTCACCGCTGTATGGAGGAAGGAAGACTTGCTCTGCAGTGATGAATTTGTTTGCAGTAAAATGGAAAACAGAAACTGTATCTAGTGAATTGATGGATCTAGCAAAGGAGACATTTAGACAGGCTTTAAAAAGTGGCTTCTGACTTTATCTCAATGTATATTTTAAAATGAGAGCATCGGGGAACTAAAAGAAGAATGGTTCTCTTTGCCACGAAAGTTTAGAGGACATATGAAGGAGACAGAAAAATTTGGGTTTGAAAATAAATCTTCCTCATTCCCTGCCTTTCCAAGATTCTCAAATTAAGAAAGAACTCCATAGTGAAGATAAAATCTGGGCTGTGACTCTGGAATCTCTTAAGAACTCAGAGAGGCAGGAGGCAGAGCCTGAGAGCTGTCTGTCAGGCGCAGGCCCGCTAAGACTCGTCAAGGCCGCCTCATAGACCTCTCCACGCATCCTGATGACAAATCCCCGCAGCAGCGTCGTGGGAAGCGGAGGAACTGAACGGCTTTCATGTAACAAATTGGCTCATACATTGACTCATAAGAAACCCTTAATGTTTTTAAAAGAATAAAAGAATCATATCACCTTGGAATAAAAGGGACAAAATGCAAAGAGACCTTATAGCCTGCAAATTTCAATGGTTAGGAAGCAGGATGAGAAAACTACTCAATATCAAACACAGAATTCCTTACGAAAATGGAAGAATGACTCCGAAGTCAAAACCATGAGCCCAGATCAGCACTGTAGAAATATAACTGAGGCCAGATTAAGGAACTGGCACTGAGGGCCTGACTGGGTTTTGGATTTGCTGTGTGGATCCTGTTTCCCCTTTTTGTGAACAGAGCCTCCACACAACTTGGCTGCCCAATGCCTGTTCCCGCACGGGGATTGGCCACGGCAGTGGGAGATCACTGGCCACTTCGGACACAAGCTGTTAGAACCGGGTAACTGCACTTGAAGAGCCGTGACCAAGACTATCTGCACCACAAACAGCTAGGGGTCACAACATCTGGGGTCACAAGCTTGAATCAGAAGCTGTAATAAGGTTGTGGTTGAGGGTGTTGGAGGGTGTATATTTTGTATGTTGGAGGAATGGGAAATGTTAGGACAGAGGGTAGACAATGGCAGGTTATATTTATTTTTAAAGTGGTCAGAGCAATATTCAAGAACCACATTCTCTTCCAGAACCTTGTCACTCCCATGAAGAGGTGAAGCCTATTTTTGCTTCTGGCTTCAATTACTATAATGCGGCAGAAATAACGGTTTGCGATTTCTGAGGCTGGGTTATAAAAGGTGATGTGACTCTGCCTCGTTCTCTTAGCATGCTTGTCCTTGGAGGTCCAGGTGCCACCGTCCATGAGAGAAACCACGTGGAGAAGAACTGAGGCTGCCGCTGGCCATCAGCTAGTGTAAACCTCTAGACCCGTGAAGGAATGCCCCTTTGGACCACTCTAATCCCCAGGCTTCACATCTATTTGAGACACCAGATGTAGTGTGGCAGAGAGAAGCCATCTCTTCTGTGCCCTACCCAAAGTACTGACCCTCCAGAACCCCTGAGTATAATAACTGATTGTCTCATGCCCCTGAGTTTGGGGGAAATTTGTTATAAAGCAATTGTTTCTGGAATACTAAAGAATCTAAAGTCCCTTATAACTCATCCATCCATGAAGGGGTCAAAATCCATTGTGTCTATAAGTCTTGAACTCAGTCTTCTGGTAGCAAAGAGCTTGTATTTTCAGATAAACAACCTGTGCACTTTTAAGTCATCATTCCGTGTCCTTGACATTGGAGTATAGGATGGCTGTGATACTGAAAAGAGAATTTACAGAATATCTCAATAGAGGTTACACAAAATGTGTAACTTCAAATTAGATTAAGTTACAAATATTCTGTTATTACTAAACACACATACACAACTAAGTCAACTATTGACTTTACATCTCTTTAATTAAATATTTTAATCACTGAAGCCACAAACTTAAAATATTAAGTTTTATTTATTAAATAAAGGATAAAGGTTTTGAAGAAGCAGGATTTTCCTACATCAATATTTCTGACTTTAAAACTCAGTGCCAAACCAATAGTAATTCACAAAACCTACCACCTCTGAAATCATTCTTATTTATGTTGAGACAAGAACTACTAAACTTGTTTTAGCAAAATGGAAATAGAAAAAAATTAGATTTTTATATATGACTGAAAAAATAACATAACTAGAGAGCCAAGCTGAAACAGCTGACATTCCTCTGCCCTGCCTAATGTCCCAGGAATTTTAAAAGGTTATCTAGAAGATGCAGTAAATGTAAAAGTAGTTTGATTTTACAAGGAGATCTTTAATTACACTTAAATTAAAATTCAAATGCAATACAGAAAATAGCAAGTAATTTTTCTGAACTTGCATAATTCTCAAGATCCTCTTTCTGTTCAGTGATATTTGAATTTCCTTCTTAAGGAGTAGGAAAAAGGCCAACTCATGAGATAAGACATTTCAACTTAGTATGTTTTTCCTTTCCTCTGAGAATGTAGCTAACTGTCCCCACCACCCATGTACACAATAAACCTTCTCCTGACCATAAACCTCACTGGGCTATTTCCTCGGTGCCTGGCTGTGCCTGGGGTTGTCTCTGAGGTCCAAGCACTGAGGCATAGAGGGAATCTTCACAAAGAGTACATGCTGAGTGACTCTGTCAAAATTGTAAGCTAAGAGTTTTATCTATTTTATTTATAACCTTTGCCACACTCTCACCGGTAGTTATGATTTTCCTCATTTTGTAACTAATGCATATAAAGCTTCAACCTGTTATCAACGGGCCCTAGAACACCCGGCTAATGAGAGGGAGAAAGCCAAGGACCCAACCTAAATCCATCTGACTCCAAGTTCATGTGCTTTAAAATGTAGTTAAGTTGCTCCATTTAATAAAATGAATCACATGAGCTTTTAAAAAAAGACTTTGTAAACCATAACACTCCACATGAATTTCAGAAAATCCTCCCAAAGTTTTGATTTAATTTTGTAAGAATAAGTTCTCTAACTCTATAGAGATGTGACCCCATGTTGCTTTGCCTCTGAGCATTCCTCCTTTCTCTTGTTGTGCTAAAGGCATTATGTATAAATGTCCTCTATTTCTAGGGGTAGACTGTGTGTGGTAGAATTATATGTTTTTTATAGACTATATAGTTGGGTGAATATATAGTCATTTTAAAGGGACACTGCCAGCAAGATGTAGGTGCCATGGTATGGCACAAACATTTTATAGTTTCTTCTGCCAACAGACAAAATGTGTTTTTGTCCCAACTGAGGGCACATATTTATGGCAACATCTGTCATAAAAATCACATTGCTGAGTGAGGCTTAGGACATACTGCAGTCTAGGAACCACTTATGCACCTAAGAATTAAGACATAATATGACGTCAAGCTGGCAGCAAGGAAAAATGTCCGAGATCTTTACCTCCTGACTGGGAGAAAGTGGTGACGGTGAGACTTGACCTCAGGAATATCCAACTGCATATTATGATGACTCTGGATGGTTTTATCAGATTGTGAACGCTCTGGTGGTATTTTAGGTCATGCAAGTTCTCCAAGTACAACACTGATTTTTTATACTAAAATGTGGCATAAACAGAAAAAATAGGTTGAGAATCACTGTTTCATCTGTGCACCTTAATGACGTTATGCCCAATGCTTCCTAATCCCATCACTGAAAATCCACAATACACCCCAAAGGACAGTCACAGTGCTCCTCCATTCTTCGGAGGGCATAGCAGTGTTTGCTGATATGGATACAAAATACAATGGCCTCGGCGGTGCTTTCTGTGCTTAGTGTTGCAAGCAGCTGCCATGGGAGATCTGGGCTTCTGCAGAGCACAAGGTGATCCTCCTAAAATTTGCTCTTTCTATATGCCTTCTCTAAAAATTTTTGCTATTCTAGAAAGTGAAGATGGAAGACTTTGCCAGGCAAATAAATTTTTAAGTGAACCAGTTGTTGAAATTATTGTAATTGACTGAACCAAAGTGACTATGTATTCTTCAGCTAGTTAGTTAGCACCTTGCGTCATTATATGCGGTTTACAATACATGTATAACTTGCAGTTCGCGCCATTAAAGCTTTCACAAAACTTTAAAGAATCTGAGATGATTTCCTATTTCTTACAAGGCAGTGTCCAGACACATTAGGTGAACATTTGGAATTTCATGTTCTTACTCCATCCAACGTTTCAGCATAGTAGGCAATTTCTCAGTCACCAAACTATTTGCTGCGGTCATTATTGCTTACTCGGCTGTGGCCACTTCTGGTCACACTGTATCTCCATTAAACTTCTTATGTTCCCTTCTCTAAAGCAAAACCAAACTCTTTCCATTTAAACTTCAGTTTAAAATCAATCTCAGTTCCAAACTGCAGTGCTAACCCTTTCCTGACCTACTTTAGAAAATTCACTCTCTCTACCATTGCGCACCCCATCAGTTTCTCCTGAACATGTTTTTAGATTTGTCTTTCTTCTATTGACCTTTAAGAGTGTTTCTCTTTAGATAGGGTGGCATCAAAGTGTTCATTTTCATGGTGGTCTCTTGTACCCTCTCACCCCATGTAACACCATGGTCTGCACACAGCAGCTGATTAACCACTCAGGCAATTCATTTGTTCATTAATTTAGTATCATGAAATAATGATAGCCTCCTCTGCAAAATATTACTTGACCACAGAAGAAAATTATCTGAATCAAACACAAAATAATAAAAGAGGGAAAAAATGTCTTATGACAATATAATCACAGTGGATATAACCCAAAAGAAAATGAGCTCAGAAAGGAAGTTTTATAATGCTGTGGTTTTAAGATACCTTGCTTCTGTAAGTGAAAAAGGATTGTAATTGTGTTTCTTTGTGTTGAGGGCATAACATAATTAGTGAGAGAACAGAGGAGCTGACACTGTTTCTGTAGACGTCCGTCACCAGAGTGTACAGGTCAGCTGGTGCGCCTCTAGTTCTTAGCTGTAAAATTATTCTAAGGGCATAATACCTGGGAAATAAGTAGAGTTTTAAGAGTCTTGTGGTAATTACATCTTTGGAGGAAGGAGTAAAATGGTGGAAAAAGTGTCTAGAACAGGAATGAGTGTCAGAAATTTCTAACAGCCCTCACGACCTATTTCTACCTGTTATAAACTTCAGGAATTTTTGACACCTCATATTTTAAATAAAGATGAAATTTAAATATTAAACATTTTACGACTATATGGTAAAGCAGAATCTGCCTACATAAAGATTACTAGTAATAAAATTAACTATTGGCTTAGCTTTCCTTTTTATTAATTATTTACCAGAATATTCAATAAGAGTAAAACTGAATCATTTGAGTTTCTCAGTTTTTTCCTCCTTAATTCTGCATTCCTTCTAGTGAAGCTACTAATGCCTTTTGAAGAATTATAAAATTATATTGTTGTTATGAATATAATGATATATAGAAATAAAATAAGCTGAGGTCAATTTTTTAAAATTTCCATTTTAAGTTACACACTTGTTCTAAATATACAGAAAACATTCCCTAAATACAATTTGGAAAATATAATGTAAGGTAAAGACAAAATCACCCATAATTGTCATTTTATTTTTTTCTATTATTCCTTTGCATTTTATTCCATGAGGAGTACTTTTTCCCATCCACTGGATAAATTATCATCAGGGCCATGACATTTTGCTCAATCTGAAATAAAAAGCAGTCTCTTCAATTTGCAACACAGTCCATATTCATAAATTGGTTGTCCTGTTCAATATAGTAAACAAAATTCTGAACCAATTGCTCTCCCCATCTCAACTCAGGCCACTTCAGGTCGGAGCGTGCCCCGGGCATGGAGAGTGGGGTGTCTTTCATTCACTCTACGTGAAATGGTGTCGACAGAGGCAAGCCCTATGTTCTCTGTAGTCCGGTGGAGACTTGAGTGAAAGCACTTCTCTCTCCATGGTCATCACTCGGGACCTTCATCAGGCCCCGGGCTTTTATCTGAGTGTCTGTTGCTGGGGACCCTCCAATATTCCAAGCAGCCGAAGGTTATCTCACTCCGGCTTCTCCCCTCTTGGCTAACATCCGGTCCATAGGAGACACCCATGCATCTCTATCCTCAAGCCCAGAAAAAACTGGATTTCACAACACAGTCCTAACATAGCAACACTATCTTAACTCTGCCCCAAAGAAGTTAGGAACTTTTATTTTCTTACCTGAACTGAATGTTTCTTTAGGATATTGTCTTAGTCCATTCAGGCTGTTACAGCAAAACACCAGAGACTGGGTAGCTTATAAACAACAGAAATTTATTTCTCACCATTCTGGAGATTGAGAGGCTGAGAGCAGGGCGCCGGCGGTTAGGTGAGGGCCCTCTCCCAGGCGCAGAACACCTGTTGTGTGGTGTTCTGCGCACGGCATACGTGTGAGGGGGGCTCCTTTGACCCTCTCATGACTTAATCACCCCTCAAAGGCCCTCCCCTCCAAAGTTATCAATTAAACATGAATTTTAGATGGGAAAAAAAACATTCAAAGCATGGGAGTTAGTTTCTGAAAAGTTGAAGAGGTAGGTCATTTTGAAGCTTAAATTTATATTTTCATTTCAGTTTCATGTTGAGTATGATTTTTCTTTCCTTTCCAGAACATGATGTAATTTGTTTGACTTTATATTTGTTTACATTGCTCTCTGAGATAATTTATTTTTAAAACTCAAATCAAACACTCTTTGATTTTGTCATTATTTCTGCTCAGAAAGCCATTGACATGCAGACAACAGAAAATCGTCTTTATTTTGAGGTAAATCTCCAACTTAAACATTCTTTTCCCTTTGCCGAGTGACATCAAATTCTTCCCATTTTCCTTCTAATTTTTTGGATTCTTTAATTTCTTTTTCATCTGATCTTAATAATTAAATGTTGGGGTTCCTTCATGTTCTAATTGAGGCCTGCTTTCTATCCAAGTAGAAAGCAGTTGCTATCCAATTATGGATAATTTCAAATTTATAACCCCACTACCATATTTTCTCTTGACTTGTAAACATGCACTAACTTTTCTACTTAACACCTTTGGCTGGCCAAATCCCACGCCTAAAATTTGAGTAATGATGCCCGCCCCGCCAGCCTGTCCTCTCCGAGTGTTTGCTATCTCAGTGTATAGCTCAACAAATATTTTGCTCCTCGTGTACATAAGATTTGCATTTCACCCTTTGCCCACTCTTCTTAAATCTTAGATTAAGTTGGTCACCAAGCATTAGTTTCTTTGTTTAAATATCTCTAAGTTGTTCATTTTCTATGAATTTCCTCTGTCATCCTAAGTCCTCTAAATAGCCTTACTTATCTTGGTTATTGCACCATCTCGAGACTAGAACGAACCCAATCATTCTTTCTCTTTCCAGATAATTCTCTATAATAAAATAGACTTTTAAAAAATAATCTTGATTATTTTATTCTTCTATCTAAAACTCTCTAATTATCCTCTATTTTCATAGAGTAAAAGCCTACATAGAGTAAAGTATTAACATTGTCCAAGATATTGTATCACCTAATAAAATAAATCGTGTTTATGCTTTACCTATCTCATTGGATACTTTTTACCTATATAACTGCCCTTTTTTTATTTTGTGTTCTTTCTATCCTCAAGGTCTTTTCATACACTACTGCCTTTGCTAAATTATATGCTACCAATGCCCTTTGCACCCACTCACACACTGTATACACATCCCACTCTTTGCTCAGTTAATGTCACACTCTGACTTCCTCAGGAAAGACTTCTGAACTCCAGACAGGTTTGGTCTTCCCATGAATTATATTCATTGTTGCCTATACAGTTACACCAGTTTATTCAGTTGATGCTGATTAGATATAAAAGAATTTATATCTAATGCTGACTGCAAAGATATAGACTGTGTATATTTTATTCATCACTGTATACCCAAAGTCAAGAACACTGCTCAACACAGAGTTGGTACTTAAATATTTATTGAACAAATTATAGCTTTAAATAATCAAGCTGTAGTTCAAGGACAACAGTCTGAATGGTAAAAACAGGTAAAGGAGTTAAAGAATACAGCTCTTGATCTAGTTGCTATAGCTGTTACAGGGACATATAAAATTTTCCATAGGAGAGTTTCTGGAAGCTTTTCAGATTGTTTGTTCTGCCAGGTGACTAGTGAAGTTCTGAAGTTAGAAAAAATTAAGTGCAACTCCAGTATCCTTTCTTGTAAAACAACTCCTCACTCCACATCACCAAATGTAACAGGCTCTCTCCTGCTAATCTGTCACTCTGTCCATTCAGCTAGAGAAATAGACAACAGTTGAATAATAGAAGAGAGAGAAATCTTTAACAGATGCCACTTCATGTGGTAGAATTTAAGGCACTTAAAATTTATTCTTTATAGTCTTAGTATTATACATGTGAGTACACATATTTTTAATTCCATAATCCTAAAATGTCACTTCGGGTATAAGGTATTATTAAACAAAATGCTAGATCAAGAACACATTTACACAAAGCCAACTAATGTTTAATAATGTTCTAGATGTTCTATTAAGAGCAATTTCATGACTTTTATTTTTCCATTATTTGTCCTCAAGATAACACAATAAATGGAAAAACCTCTTTTTATATTAATGCTATAGTGAATTTGAGTGCTATGCAGACATGTATAGTACTCTGGAAGTTTGGAGATACTGGCGGTCATAGACCAGCATCCTTGTGAAATGTGTGTGCAGATATCCCAATTGTGTGTTAGTGTGTGTATGCTTGTGTATGATATAAAATTTTATTAAATATATATTTATGATTTGTAATAAAATTATAGTCATGAAGTCATCATTAAGTTTCAGTGCTTCTTAAAATAGAAGGTAAATTTCCAAATTACATTAAAAAAATTTTCCGCCCTGGCTGATGTAGCTCAGTGGATTGAACGCGGGCTGGGAACCAAAGGGTCCCGGTTCGATTCCCAGTCAGGGCACATGCCTAGGTTGCAGGCCAGGTCCCCATGAGGGCCATGTGAGAGGCAACCATACATTGCTGTTTCTCTCCCTCTCTGTCTCCCTCCCTTCCCCCCTCTCTAAAAATAAATAAAAATAAAATCTTAAAAAAAAAAAATTTCCTACAGATTTGATGTCTGTCACCACCTACCATTAAGAAATTTGTAAATTTAAAAATTAAACGAAGAAAAAATCATACACAGACAACAGTATGCTGATTACCAGAGAAAAAGAAGGGGTGGAGGATGAAAAAGAGGATGTAGGGGAGTTAAATTGTGATGGAAAGAGACTCAACTTCGGTAGTGAACACACAGTACAATATGTGGGTGATGTGTTATAGCATGATATACCTGAAACCTATATAATTCTAGTAACCAATGTCACCCATATCTATGTATTAAATTCAATGTAAATAAATAGATATTAACATGAGATGCTAAATTTCAGCTATATCTGGGGGATTTGCAATATAATTACTGTACATCTGTAAGAAGAAGTCAGGATTTTTTTTCAAATATTCTGTTTTCTTAAGTGAAATCCTGTCAGGCTACATAGCAAATATGTCCACTTGAACATAAGGGAACACTGTTTGAGTATTGATATTCTCTATCTGGGTATACCTCATTTAAATAATCATGGAAAATATCAAATAAATTATTTCTATTTTCAAGTTAAATCACATACAAGGATAAACATCATGATAGGCATCTGGGCATTGTCACTTTCTGTTCATATTTTCTCTCAGTAGACAGTATTCTGATTTGATTGTTTTAAAGATAATAACTTTTAGCACCATTATCCGCCATGAGACTTTATAGGACCTCTGTTTTCAATTATGATATTTGACTGTTAAGATAGTCTATCTCATGTCTTGGCCAATTGTTGATTTAAGAAGGGAGCAATACAAAGTAAGCCAGTCAACTCAGGATCATCTCTGGAGCGGCAGATCCCATGGTGAATATAGACCTAAGTCTTTTCAGTCTGGTGAATTGCTAGAAATGTGGGGGAACAAACTCTCAATAAGTCTTGAGGATTTCTGACCATTTTCTTTGTGTCACAAGGATAGCCATCATTAGGTTGAGCCACAATTAATTTTTTAAAAAAGTAAAGAGATAGAAACAAAGTAGTTTTTTTGGTAACGTCACTGAGCCATCAGATATCATCTTATCTGAAGCCTTACCTTGAGACACATTTACGTGAACATATAACTTGACTATGAATAAAGTAACTTGCTACTTGCATCTAAAACAATCTAACTAATCAAAGAACCAAAGTTGTTTTTTCAATTTCTGTGAATAGTAATTCTATGTATTTAAAATACAAATGTACTGCTCACCTAAAAAATGGATAGGACAAACATTTATAAATGGGATTCTTCTCAGATTATTTCAAACACATCTTTACCAAGACTGGTAGGGATACCAAACATTGATCAATTGAAAAGCTACCAAATAGTGATATATAATTTTGGTCATTTGCTCTTCTAATGTCAGTGTTAAAAGGAGACCTTAATTTTCCACTTAAAATATATTGTGTTTCTCGAATATTAATACAATAAAGTGTACAGTTTCATGACCTTGAATTTTACATTTCATTCTGGAAAGAATAATTGCAGCAAATAAGAATAATAAATAAATAAATATAAAAATTGTTTTTAAGCCAATTATAATTTATAAGCATCAGCCAAAAGATAACAAGAAAAAAATGAGAATGTACTTTCAAATTCAATAGTGCAGGACTACAAAGAGTAGAAAATTGTCCCAATACACATGAAATTCTTGTTGTAAATCAGATTTATGCTTCCAGGATAGCAACATCCTGAAGAATCACTTAGTAAATTAATCAGAAGACCAAACAAACAAATGAACAGATGAACACTGAGGTAACAGGGCATTTTTCCCCACTTACCTAGAGCTTTCTTACCCAACTGAAGTTTGAAGCTCGGTGTAACATAAATCATCTAACCTCTGAGTCACAAAAAGGCAAACATAAGGTGAATCCATCCATATATACTCATTCCTGCTCACAAAGCCCAAACAAACCCCAGTGTCTATTGGATATCAAAGTCATCTTACCATAGCTAAATTTAAATCACATATTCAAAAACGAATAAATAATCAATAACATTAAGGGAATAGACATTTCATGTGCACTGATGGATAACTTTAGCACTAAATAGAGTAAGTAGATTCCCTTATTAATTATTGCATATACTCAACTGGTTAAAAAATTCATTGCAAATGACTATAAAATTGTCATTGATGGTAATATTTTGGATATTCTCAATAAAGAAGAATTATATGGATTGACCAAATGAGCAATTTATTAGAAGTTAGAAAAACAAAGATGATCTGTATCCTCTTTTGTGAGTTTTCATTGCCTACTAAGAATGGCGGAATTTGAAAAATGAAAATGGAACTGCCTTTCAACCCAGCAATTCCACTACTGGGATTATACCCTAAGAATCCTGAAAAACCAATTCAAAAGAACCTATGCACTCCAATGTTCATAGCAGCACAATTCACAATAGCCAAGTGCTGGAAACAACCTAAGTGCCCATCTACAAATGAATGGATCAAGAAACTATGGTACATCTACACAGTGGAATTCTACGCAGCAGAAAGGAAGAAGGAGCTTATACCCTTTGCAACAGCATG
>PVJI01023369.1:0-23666 GCA_004026765.1 Micronycteris hirsuta
AATTGTGCTGCTATGAACATTGGAGTTCATAGGTTCTTTTGAATTGGTTTTTCAGGATTCTTAGGGTATAATCCCAGTAGTGGAATTGCTGGGTCGAAAGGCAGTTCCATTTTCATTTTTCTGAGGAAGTTCCATACTGTTTTCCACAGTGGCTTCACTAGTCTGCATTCCCACCAACAGTGCAGTAGGGTTCCCTTTTCTCCACATCCCCTCCAGCAGTTATCTGTTGCTTTGTTGATGATGGCCATTCTGACTGGTGTGAGGTGGTATCTCATTGTGGTTTTAATTTGCATCTCTCTGATGGCTCGTGATGCTGAGCATCTTTTCATATGTCTCTGGGCCCTCTGTATGTCCTCCTTGGAGAAGTGTCTGTTCAAGTCTTTTGCCCATTTTTTAAATTGTTTTTTTTTGTCTTCCTGGAGTGGAGTCATATGAGTTCTTTATATATTTTGGAGATCAGACCCTTGTCTGAGGTATCATTGGCAAATATGTTTTCCCATACAGTTGGTTCTCTTTTTATTTTAATAATGTTTTCTTTAGCCCTGCAGAAGCTTTTTATTTTGATGAGGTCCCATTTGTTTATTCTTTCCTTTATGTCCCTTGCTCTAGGGGACATATCAGTGAAGATGTTGCTGCCTGGAATATCTTAGATTTTCCTACTGATGTTTTCCTCTAGGACTTTTATGGTGTCACTTATATTTAACTCTTTTATCCATCTTCAATTTATTTTTGTGTATGATGTAAGTTGGTGCTCGAGTTGCATTTTTTTGCATGTAGTTGTCCAGATTTCCCAACACCATTTGTTGAAGAGGCTATTTTTACTCCATTTTATGCTTCAGCTCCCTTTGTCGAAAATTAATTGGTCATAGAGATTTGGGTTTATTTCTGGGCTCTCTATTCTGTTCCATTGGTCTATCTGTCTGTTTTTATGCCAGTACCAGGCTGTTTTGATTACAGTGGCCTTGTAATACAGTTTGATATCAGGTATTGTGATCCCTCCTACTTCACTCTTCTTTCTCATAATTGAAGCAGATATTTGTGGTCATTTATGGTTCCATATAAATTTTGAAGTGTTTGTTCTATATCTGTGAAATATGCCATTGGTACTTTGATAGGGATTGCATTGAGTCTATAAATTGCTTTGGGTAGTATGGACATTTTTATGATGTTGATTCTTCTGATCCATGAGCATGGTATATGTTTCCATTTGTTTGTGTCTTCCATGATTTCTTCCATGAAGTTTTAGCTACAGCAATCAGACAAGAAAAGGAAATAAAAGGCATCCAAATTGGAAAGGAGTAAACAAAGCTCATTTTTTGCAGATGACATGATAGTGTACAATGCTATAGACTTTGCCAAAAAACTACTCAACCTAATAAATGAATTTGGCAAAATAGCTGGGTACAAAGTCAATATCCAGAAATCAAAGACATTTTTGTATACCAACAATGAAACATCAGAAGCAGAAATCAGTAAAAAAAATCCCATTTGATACAGCTACAACAACAACAAATAATATTTAGGAATAAACCTAACCAAGGAGGCAAATGATCTGTACTCAGAAAACTGCACAACACTGAACTAAGGCTGAGGTTTTCTTATCTCTAAAATATTTGATCAAATTTCTCTGTTCCCTTTCATTTCATGTATGACATCTTTTGTTCTTTCCTATATACTAGGTGGGTAACTTATTTTTATGGCACAAAACAGTGATTTATTTTATTGTGGTTAAATTTATGTCTTTTGCTTTAATACATTGTAGCTTTCTCTAGTGCGTCTTACTTGTTTTTGGCATCGAGTACACAACCTTGCATACTGTGTGCATATTTTGTTTCTTTTGGATCCCATTATCTGGCATGATCAAGAGATTAAATATTCTGGTTAACAAAGACTTAATGTACATTGAATATCTAATATTCAAAGAATTATAGTAAAGTATATTTGACATAAATCTGTAAATATACACACAAACACACACCTGTGTTTTTCTTTATAAGAGTTCAAAATAATGATCTTACAGATAGATGGTCATGAGGTGAATAAAACACCTTTAAACAAAGTGATAATTTCAACAGAGGTAGAAAATATTAAAAAGTACCCAAAAAATCACAGAAGAATACAATATCTGAAATGAAAACTGTAATAGAAGGCTTCAGTATTACACTAGATCAAGTGGAATAAAGAATCAGTGAACTTGAAGATAGGGCAATGGAATTTATCCAGTCAGAGGAGTGAAAAGTGAAAAGAATGAAAAGTAGAGATTGCTTAAGGGACACCATTAAGCAGACCAATATGTACATTACAGGATCCCAACAGGAGATGAGTGAAAGGAGTAGAAAGCATTTTCAAAGAGACGATGGCTGAAAGCATTCCTAACCTAGGGAAATAAGGCACCCAAATCCAAGATTCACAAGAAAATCAAAAAGGTGACTCTAAAGAGAGACACACTAAGACAATATAAATTATCAAAAGTTAAAGACAAGGATTGACTCAAATTCAGCAGGAGACAAAAAAACTTATTTTGTACGAGGGAAGGCCCATAAGACTATCCACAAATATTTTCAGAAGAAAGTTTGCAGGATGGAATGGAGTGGTACAGTATATAATATTTAAAGTGCTGAAAAAACCCCAAAATTTCAACCAAGAATACTCTATCTGTAAGGTTGTCACTCAGAATGAAAGGAGAGGTAAAGGGTTTTCCAGACAAGCAAAATCTGAAGGATTTTATCACCACTGTATTTTCCTTACAAGAAATGTTAAAGGGGGTTCTTCAGTCTGACATAAAGGAATGCTAAGTGGTACAGGAAAACATTTGAAAGTATAAATATCACTGATAAAGGGGTGTGTGTGTGTGTGTGAGGTTAAATTCAGAATTTTCTAATGTGATGGTGGTTAATAAGGCACTTAGAACTCTAGTATGAAGGTTGTATTAAAATGACTATAACTATAATAATCTGTCAATGGAGATAATGGTAAAGACTTGTAAATTGTGATATAAAAACATGAAATATGCAAGAAGTATAATATTGTAGAGCTTCTATATGTGTTTGATGTTAGGGTGTCAGCTTAAAGTAGACTTATTTTTCCATTGTAACCCCAAACAAGAACCCATAGTAGATACAGAAAAGATAAAGAAAAGGGATCTAAGCATTCCAGTACAGAAAATCATCAAATCAAAAAGGAAACGAGGAAGAAAGAAACAAAGGAATTATAAAATTACCAGAAAAAAGCAAAATGGCAAGGGTAAATTCATAATTATGAATAATTATTTTAAATGTAAATGGGCTAAATTCTCCATGGCTGAATGAATTAAAAAAATAAAATAAAAAGAACCCTGGCTGGTATGGCTTAATGGATTAAGTGCCGGCCTGAGAACGGAAAGGTCACAGTTTGATTCCCAGTCAGGGCATATGTCTGGGTTGTAGGCCAGGTCCCCAGTTGGGGGTGTGCAAGAGGTAACTGATCAATTTACCTGTCACACATTGATGTTTTCTCCCTCTCCAAAAAAAAGAAAGAAAAAAACACAAGACCCAATTTTATGTTGCCTGCATTTACTTTACCTTTAAGGACACGCATAGATTGTGAAGGGATGCAAAAAGATATTTTGTGCAAACAGAAAGAAAAAGTAAGCATGTAGTTATACAAGACAAAACAGACTTAACGTAAAAGACTGTAACCGAGATGGAGGTCATTATATAATGACAAAGGGATCAGCTCATCCAAGGTATAATATTGCGTGGCCAAAAAGTTCATTTGGTTTCTTTCCAGTAAGATGGCTATAGTAGTGCTTAGTTGTCTTTACTTCATTCAAAACAATTTCGTTATATTTTATTGTGACAGCTGTCATATCAGCGTGAATTAAAAAAATAATCAACATCAGTGAATTTTTGTGTAGCTATTTTAATACTGAAAATAGAAGAAGATATGCAGTAACTTTGGCATATTATGCTTTATTATTTCAAGAAAGATAAAAACACAACTGAAGTGCAAAAAATTTGTGCATTGTATGGAGAAAGTGCTCTGATCAATGGAATGTGTCAAAAATGGTTTGCAAAGTTATGTGCTGCGGATTTCTCACTGGGCAATGCTCCCCAGTTGGGTAGACTAGTTGAAGTTGTTGGTGATCAAACTGAGACATTGAGAAAAATCAGTGTCATTCCATGTGGGAGATAGCCAACATACTGAAAATTTCTAAATCAATAAAGTTATTGGTGTTTTGTTTTATGGAAAAAATCATAAGTACTTTTTGGCCAACCTGATATTGGTTGATACATTCAGCACTGGAGCACTTAAATATCTAATGAAACTATTAACATTTGTAGGGAGAAATAGACAATAATACAATTATAATATGAAACTACAGTACCCCACTTTCAGCAATAGATTGTTCAGATAGAAAATGTGTTAGAAAACATTTTAAACTACATCTTATCCCACATGGTTTAACAGATTTTCACAGAATATTTCACTCAACAGTGGCAGAATATGTTATCAAGTACACATGGAAAATTCTCCAGGATAGGTCATATATTAGGTTACAAAACTCATCTTAGTAAATTTAGGAAGAATGAAATCTTATCAAGTTTCTTTTCTAATAACCAAAATGGTATGAAACGAGAATTCAGTTACAAGAAGAAGATATGTGAAAATTAAGTAATGTTGTCTTTAACCACCAATGAGTCAAAGAAGAAGTATAAATACAAATAAAATATCTTGAGATAAAGGGAAATGGAAGCAACATAACAGCTTACTGGATACAGCAAAAACAGTTAGTAGAGAGAAGATTATAGTAAGAAATGCCTACAGAATCTCAAGCAAGATGTCAAATAAACCTAACTTTACACCTGAAGGAAACAGAAAAAGAACAAATTAAGCACATAATTATTTGATGGAAGGAAATAACAAATCAAAGAGTGATTAAAAACAATAAAAAAAGGTCCATCAAACCAAGACGTAGTGTTGAAAGCAGACATACCTTTGGGTAGACTAACCAAGAAAAATAAGAGGACAGAAGTATAAAATTAAAAATAAAAGTGGAATCATTACAGCTGATAAAAATACAAAGGATCATAAGAGATTTCTATGATCAGTTATATCCCCAAAATTGCACAGTCTAGAAGAAAAGGATAACATTTTAAAATCATTCAGTCTCCCCAAACTGAAGAAGAAATAGAATACATGAACAAACCAACAACAAATAAAGAGTTTGAATTGATATTCAAAAACATCTAGCAAAGATTATTACAGGATCAGATGGCTTTACTGGTGATTTCTACCAAATATTTAAAGAAGAATTATTAGTAATCCTCAAACTATATAAAGAATTCATGAGAAGGGAACACTTCTAAACTCGTTTTTGGAGACTGGCATTACCCTGATACCTTAACCAGAGAAGGACACTATAAGAGAAAGCAATTATAGATGACTATCCCTGATGAACATAGATGTAAAAATTCTTAACCAAGTAATAGCAAACCAAATTTAACAGTACATTAAAAGAATCATATACTATGATCAAGTGGGATTTATTCCAGAGATGCAAGGATGGTCCAACCCCTGCAACTCAGTGTGATGTAAGACATTAACAAAGTATAAATTCTATAATCTCAATATATATGCAAAAAATCGTGTAATAAAATTCAGCATTATTTCATGTTAAAATCTCAACAAGCTGGGTATAGAATGACCTTAGCTTAATACACTATCATATATGACAAGCCCACAGCAAACATTACATACTCAATGGTGAAAAGATGAAGGCTTTTTATCTAAATTTAGGAAGAAGACAGGGATACTCAGTCTTGCTACTTTTATTTAAAATGGTGCTGATAGTCCTAGGCAGAGCGATTATGGAGGAAAAAGAAAGAAAAGGCACCATATCAGAAATGAAGAGGTAAAATTGTCTCTAATTGCAGATGACATTATATAGAAAATCTTAAAGACACAACCAAGAAACTAAAAAACAGTTAAGAAATTTAGTGAGGTGCAGGATACAAAATCAGTAAATAAAAATAAGTTCTGTTTCTATACTGACAAATGTCAGCGAGAGAAATTAAGACAATAATTTCATTTACAATAGTATCACAAAATAAAATAGGAACAAAATTGACCAAGGAAGTGAAATACCTCTACACCCAGAAATATAAGACATGGATGAAAGATACCGTAGAAGACACAAATAAATGGAAAAATATTGTGTTGTCAAGGACTGGAAGAATTAATTTTGTTAAAATGTTTATGCTACCCAAATTTATCTAGACTCAATACAATCTATGTCAAAATTCCAGTGGTATTTTCACAGAATTGAAAAATTATTTTTATAGATTATAAAAGATTCCAAATAGCCAAAGCAGTCTTGAGAAACAAAAAGTTGGAAACATAACACTTTTGGGTTTCTAATTATATTACAGTACTATAGTAATCAAAACAGTATGGTATTAGCATTAAAAAAACACATAGGTCAATGGGACCTAATTGGAACAAATTTATGACAAAGGAGCCAAGAATATACAGTGGGGAAAGGATAATTTTTTCAGTAAATGGAATTAGGAAAACTAGATAGGCACAGGCAATAGAATGAAAATGGATCACTATCTTACACCATACAGTCAAACCTCGGTTCTCGAATATCCTCCCATTTGGAAGAGTTCGGTTATTGTCCAGGTGGTTCATGGAAAAAATGTTTTGGTTGTGAACTGTTCTTGACCTGATAATCCTTTCATATTGTTATCTGGACCTGTATGATTTCATGTCACGAATCTCTCAGGTGACAAAGGAGATTTGGTTTCTGAACAAATTGCTTCTCAAAGAGAACAGAGGTTCCTCTGTACACTAAAACAAACTCAAAATGATTCAAAGCATTGATGTAAAACTTGAAACCATACAGCTTCTAGAAGAAAACATAGACATTAAGTTCCTTGACATCAGTCTTTGTGATGATTTTTTGCACTTTACAACAAAAGAAAGGTATCAACAAGCCAAAACGAACAGGTGGTACTGTGTCAATTTAAACATTTTACATAGCAAAGGAAGTCATCAACAAAATGAAATTGCAGCCTACCTAATGGGAGAAAACATTTCTAAATCATATATCTGACAAGGGTTAAAATATCCTAAGTATATAAAGAACTCATACAACTCAATAGCAAAAAAAAAAAGTTAAAAAACAGGCAGAGGAACTGAATATTTCTTCAAAGAAGATGTATAAATTGCCAATATGTACATGAAAAGATGTTCACCATCACTAATTATAAGGGAACTATCAATTTATGCCACAGTAGGATGTCACCTCACACTTGTTATAATTATTTTATCTTCGAAAAGACATCAAATTTAAGTCATCAAAAAGATAACAGCAAAGGGGGTGGGAAATGGGGACATCTGTAATAGTGTCAATAATAAAAAAAATGAGATAACAAGTGTCACATAAAAATATATATGTTAATTCAGAAGCTACCCTAGAAAACTTAATAGAACCTCATCACTCAGAATATATTCTAGGAAGTACTTTAAGATAGTATGTTGTACCATTTTGAAGATGTACCCTTAAAATTATTTATTTCACAAAAGAGTTTTCATTGGACCCTGGGACAAGAGATTTGGGTTTTTATTTCTGATTAATTTGTAGTTGTGATTGGACAGGTGATTTTTTTTTTTACTTTTCTTTAAAATATATTTTATTGATTATGCTAGTGCAGTTTTCGTAATTGCCCCCCTTTGTCCCTCCTCCACCCTGCAACCCCAACCTTCCAGCTCCCCCACCCCTAGTTTATGTCCATGTGCTGTACATACAAGTTCTTTGAGTTCTATGTTTCCTTTACCATTTTTGACCTCTCTCCATCTATTTAATGCCTACCAATTATCCTTCTTCCCTGTACCTTCCCCCCCGCCCCCCGATTCCTCTCTCCATGTGATGTCCATTTCTCTGATTCTGTCCCTGTTCTAGTTGTTTTTTTAGTCTTTGTTTTTATTATTTTTCTTTTTTTTTTAGGTTCATTTGTTAATAGTTGTGAGTTTGTTGTCATTTTACTGTTCATAATTTTGCTCTTAACATTTCATGTAATAATGGCTTGATGATGATGAACTACTTTAAACTTGACCTTATCTGGAAAGCACTTTATCTGCCCTTCCATTCTAAATGAAAGCTGTGCTGGATAGAGTATTCTTGGATGTAGGTCCTTGCCTTTCATGATTTGGTATAGTTCTTTCCAGCCCCTTCTTGCCTGCAAGGTTTCTCTTGAGAAATCAGCTGATAGCCTTACGGGAACTCCTTTGTAGGAAACTGTCTCCTTTTCCTTTGCTGCTTTTAAGATTCTCTCCTTATCTTTAATCTTGGGTAACTTAATGATGATGTGCCTTGGTGTGTTCCTCTTTGGGTGCAACTTCTTTGTGACTCTCTGGGCTTCCTAGACTTCCTAGAAGTCTATTTCCTTCACCAGATTGGGGAAGCTTTTCTTCATTATTTGTTCAAATAAGTTTTCAATTTCTTGCCGCTGTTCTCCTTCTGATACCCTTATAATTCTGGTATTGGAACGTTTCAAGTTGTTAAAGAGGTTCAAAATTCTCTCTTCAGTTTTTTGATTTTTTGTTTCTTCATTCTGTTCCAGTTGGATATTTATTTCTTCTTTTTGCTCCAAATCGTTGATTTGATTCCTGGTTTTCTTCCTGTCACTGTTAGTTCCCTGAATATTTTGCTTTATTTCACTTTGGTTATCTTTCATTTTTCGACCAAGCTCAATCAGTTCTGTGAGTATTTTGATTACCAGGGCTTTAAATTCTCCATCAGATAGGTTGGCTATCTCCTCCTTGGTTAGCTCTCTTTCCGAAGTTTTGCTCTGTTTTTTTTTTTCATTTTGGCCCTATTTCTTTATTCGGGGCCTCTTTTAAGTTGTAAGTGGTAAGGGGGCAGGGACTTGTGATGATTTAACCTAATACTCAGGTTCACTTTTGGCTTGAATAGAGATCACCATAGTGTTTTTGAACTTTGGAATTACAGGATTTTGTGATATGAGATCTTTTTGATTCTAAGATTTGTGTTTTAACTTCCTGAAGATAGGATGTCTTTTAAATTGATAAGTATATTTACAGTAATAATTTTTTCCTAAGCTTTTATTAATCAGTGGTTTCTTAGGATCAGAGTTGTGTCAGATTTAAGGAGTAATAGCAGTTAACTATCTCAGGGCAGTGTATTTAAAAAACAAATTGGATTTTTAAGTTATTTTATTTTTGTTTTATTGTTCTTTAACCACAGTTGTCCCCCTTTTCTTCCTATATCTCTCCCCCGCCCCCCTACTTCCACCACCCACTCTCAATCCTACCCCCCTCCTCTGTCTTTGTCCATGGGTCCTTTATACACGTTCCTTGATGACCCAAACAGTGGGATACAAAGTTAGTACTCAGAAATTAAAGGCATTTTTGTACACAATGAAATATCAGAAACAGAAATTAGGAGAAAAAGTTTCATTTCCTATAGCCACCAGAAGCATAAAGTACCTAGGAATACACCTAACCAAGGAGGTAAAGTACCTAAACTCAGAAAACTACACAACACTGAAGAAATTAAGGAAGACACAAATAAATGGAAGCATATACCATTTTCATGGATTGGAAGAATTAACATCATCACAAAGTCCATACTATCAAAGCAATTTACAGATTCAACACAATCCCTATTAAAATACCAATGACATATTTCACAAGTATAGAACAAACATCTCAAAAATTTATGTGGAACGAATTTTGAGAAAAAGAACAAGGTAGGAGGGATCATAATATCTGATATCAAATTATATTACAAAGTCACTGTAATTGAAACAGTCTGGTACTGGCATAAGAGCAGACCCATGGATCAATGGAACCAAATAGAGAACCCAGAAATAAACCCAAGTCTCTGTGGTGAATTAATATTCGCCAAAGCGGGCAAGGGCATAAATGGAGTAAAATTAGCTTCCTCAACAAATGGCGTTGGGAGATCTGGACAGCTACATGTAAAAAAATGAAACTTCACCACTAACTTATATCATACATGATAATAAACTCAAGATGGATAAAAAACTTTAAGTTGTCACACCATAAAAGTCCTAGAGGAAAACATAGGCAATAAAATCTCAGATATTCCTTGCAGCAATATTTTCACCAATATAACCCCTAGAGCCAGGGATATAAAGGAAAGAATAAACAAATGAGACTTCATCAAATTAAAAAGCTTCTGCATGGCTAAAGAAAACCAGCAAAATAAAAATTCTTAAATTTTATATTAAAATTTAGAGAATTCTGCATTTTGTGTGCTCTTAAGTAATTTCTGTAATATTTATAAATTAGAACAAAGTAAAGGACACAATGGTAATACAAATCAAAATAGAGAACACAATGGTAATAAAGAACTATGGTAATACAAATCAGACACTTTTAAAAAGTCTTAACAATGTAAACTTGAAACATTTTATGGAACCACATCACTTATGAATTATGACTAAGAAATTGATGTGGTAGAAAAATAATGTCTATAGACTTATTAGTAAACTTTCAATATAATTTTTTCTTTGCCACCAACTTGTTTTGTTATATGGGCCAAGCTGTCTAAACTTTCTGTCAATTTTTTAGATGAGAATGAAATGAACTGTTCTTTAATTATAAGACCCAAATGTTGGTTTAAACTCTGTGAATATTATGTGTTTTCAATATCTTTGAAAAGTTTAAAGCAATTTACAAGTGCATGATTTTGGCTTGTTTGTAACTTAATATTTTCTTAAAAATGTTTTTTTCTGTTCTTAGTGAAGATTGAGTATAGTAATGCCTTACCTCAAATAACATTGTTTCCTTTTTCATGAATATCTCTTAAGGAAGCTAGTGAAAAAAAAATAATGTAACATTATATGTTAAGATCTTTATTTTTTCTTAAGATGTTATTTATTTATTTTTAGAGAGAGGGGAAGGGAGGGAGAAGGAGAAGGAGAGAAACAGCAGTGTGTGGTTGCCTCTCACATGGCCCTCATGGGGACCTGGCCTGCAACCCAGGCATGTGCCCTGACTGGGAATTGAACCGGGACCATTTAGTTCCCTAGTTCCCAGCCCATGCTCAATCCACTGAGCTACACCAGCCAGGCCTATATGTTGAGATCTTTAAAATGGACTTTTAATTTTTAGATAATAGATTTACATCCAGTTTAAGGAAATAATGCACAGAAATACTTCCTACCCTTTATGCATTTTGCTCCAATGGTAACATTTTGCAAAAGTGTTTTTCAGTATCACAATTAGGATATTGACTGTAATACAGTCCAGGTCCGGAGCAACTTGTTTGCCACAACACCGAGTCAGTTTCTCTTTCATAGGCAACCCAGTGCCCCACCCCCACACCTGCCCCTGTCTCTCCTCCATTTCTACAATTTTGTCAACTCAAAAATTCTATATAAATTTCATCACACAGTGTTACCTTTGAAAATGGTTATTTTACTCACCATAATTTCCTGAAGTTGTTGCATTATCAGTAGTTCCTTGTTATTGTGGAGTAGTGGTTCATTCTGCCACGGTTAATTCAATGATTCATCTGTTGAAAACCATCTGGGTGGTTTCCAGTTTTTGACGGTTATATATAAAACTGCTGTGAACAGTTGTGTACAGATTTTCATGTGTGAACATACGTTTTCATTTGTCTGAGATAAATGCCTAAAAGTGCTGGGTCATATGATAATTGTAGAATTCGTTTATAAGGAGCTGCCTAACTCTTTCAATGTGGTTGTACCATTTTACACGTTGATGGGTGGCCCTGTGTACTCCCCTTCATTTGGTGCTGTCACTGTTGCTCTGTTTTAGGCATTGAGACAGATATGCAACGGTAACTCTTTGTGACTTTCATTTGCATTTCATGAATGATTAATGATGTGGAACATTTTTTTCATGTGTGTGCTTGCCATGTAATTCCTCTTTAGTGAAATGCTTGTTCATGTCTTTTATCCATTTTCTAATTAAATTGATGATAGTTATACTTGTGAGTTTGTAGGAGTTCTTTGTAGATACCCCTTTTTTGTTAATGGTTCACAAATGTTTTCCTCATAGTCCTGGAGCTTGTCTTCTCAGGCTCTTCATAGGGTCTTTTATGGAGACAAATTTTAATTTTGATAGAGGTCTGGTTTATGTTTTTAGTTTTATGGAGTGTGTTATTGGTATGAAGTTGAAGAACTTGACTAGTCCTAGATTTGAACATGTTCTCTACCTTTATTTTTCTAAAAATGTCATAGTTTCAGAATTTACCATAGGTCTGTGACCCCTTTTCAGTTAATTGTTATACACATTATGAAGTTTAGTTTGGAAATGATTAATTTCTCACTGATGGATCCTGAACTGCTTCAGCACCATTTGTTGTAAAGGCAGTCCTTTCTCCACTGGATTCTATTTGCAACTTTGTCAAAAAAAAGTTGGGCACATTTTGTATGCATTTCTGTGTTTGTATTCTGGTCCACTGAACCGTATGTGTATACCGCTGCCTACAGTTTGCTTTTTTGATTACTAGTAGGTCTTAAGATCAGGTATAGTGATTTTTTTCACCTTTTTGAAAAAGATTGTTTCTTTTAGGATTTGTTCCTTTCTATATAAATTTTAGAAATTAGCTTGTATGTCTCCAATTAACATTGCTGGAATTTTTATAGAACTTGTATTGAACAGATAGATCAATTTGGAGAAAATTTACGTCTTTACTATCTTGAGTCTTGTAACCCATGAAAATGATGTGTTTCTCCATTTCATTCAGTTATTTTATTACTATTTTTTAATAATTACTGAGGTTTGCCTGGCTGGTGTAGCTCAGTGGATTGAGTGTAGGCTGGGAACCAGAGGGTCCCGGTTCGATTCCCAGTCGGGGCACATGCCTGGGTTGTGGGCCAGGTCCCCAGTGGGGGCCATGTGAGAGGCAACCATACATTGCTCTTTCTCTCTCCCTTCTCCTCTCTCTGAAAATAAATAAATAAAATCTTTAAAAAAAAATAATTACTGAGGTTATGTTTTGTTGATTTTAGAGTGAGGGGAAGTTGGAGAGCACAGGGAACATAGATGTGAGAGAGGTAGGCATCAGTTGGTTGCCTCCTGTACACACCCCAGTCGGGGATCGAGTCCACAACTTAGGTGTGTGCTTTCACCAGGAATTGAACCCACGTCCTTTTGTTTCATGGGATGATGCTCCGACCAGTTGAGCCGCCTGGCCAGGGCCTTCTTTGGCTCATTTTCATCAGCATTTTCTAATTTTTAGTATACAGGTCCGGTACGTATTTTGTTAACTTTATACTTAAATAGTTCATTTTCTTTGTGTGATTTTAAATAATACTTTTTTTAAATTTTTGTTTCCGCATGTTCCTTGTTGGCATATTGAAATTTAGTTTACTGTTGCATGTTATTTTTGTATCCTGTGACCTTGCTGATCTGACTGAACAGTTACAGGTTTTTTAGTAGTTTTGTTGGAATTTTCTTTGAAGAGAATCATCATTTGCAGACAGGGATTCTTTTATATCTTTTTCTTTTCCCTGTTTATATTTGTCTTATTTCAGTGGCTGGAGCTTTCAGTCTTATGTTAAATGAGAGTGGTGGGTGCATACATCCTTGCCGCGTTTCTGATCTTAGGAGGAATACACTTGCTGAGAATTTTTATCCTGAAATCATGTTGGATTATGTCAAATGCTTTGTCTACATTAGTTTTCATGATCATATGACTTATTTTTTTTAGTCTCTTGATATAATAGAGTACATTGATTGATTTACAAATATTGAACCAGCCTTGCATACCTGGAATAAATTCCAGTGGTCATTGTGTATAACTTTTTCTCTTATATTGCTGGATTTGATTTGCTAATATTTTATTGAGGAATTTTACATACAAATCTGTGAGCGATATCAATCTCCAGTTTATTTTTTGTGGTGTTGTGTGTGTGTGTGTGTGTGTGTGTGTATGCATTTGTATATATGGTATTGTGCGCTGGCTTCCTTGTACTCGGTTTTCATATCACAGTAATAGTACTCATAAAAGCTTTTGGCAAGTCTTACCTCTTTAATTTTCCGGAACAAATTGTGTAAAGTTGATGTTAATTTTGCTTTATATATTTGGTAGAATCCAGCTGTGAAACGATCTGGACCTGAAGATTTTCCCTGTTATCTCCACTTTAGTGTTGAATTCACCCAGTGAATTCATTTTGATTACTATATTTTTCAGTTCTATATTTCCATTTATTTATTTTTAAAAATTTATTTGTTTTTAGGGGATTTTAATGGCTTGTTGAAGCATGTTGAAGCAATGACTACTTTAAAATCTTTGTCAGATAATTCTACCATCTGACTCATTTTGGTTTTGACATTTGTTGTTTTTTCCTTCTTTGATTTTTGGTATGGCAGTAATTTTTTATTATACCATGGATACCATATATCATGAAATATATAACATAAAACTTACCATTTTAACTATTGTTAAATGTATAGTTCAGTAACACTAACTGCATTCACAATATTGCGTAATGATCATTATTTCCAAAATTTTTTGTTAATATTCTTTATGTTTTTGGACAGTTTTAGGTTTACAGAAAAATGAATAGTAGAAAGTATAGAAAGTTTCTATGCACTCTCTTCCTAATCCTTTTCCTCTATTATTAGTATGTTGCACTCGTGCGGCACGTTTGTTACAGTCGATGAGCCCTGTGTACAAGTGTTCTGTGGGTTTTGACAAACGTGTAATGTGTGTGCCACGGCAGTGCGGTACAGAATCGTTTCACTGTCCTGAAGAGCCGCTGTGCTCCACCTGCTTATCCCTCCCTGCTGCCTTTCCCACAGCTCCCAGCAGCCACTTACCTTTTTACTGCAATTTAGTAGCATGAAATATCTGTATTTTTTTCAAAGTCAGTTCATCAGAACATTTGGAGAATGTAATTGTTTAAAAATGGTAAGGTGAAATATGTATAAACTGTTTTTATAAATGTTCTTTTAAAATAGAGCCTATTATTATAACCCATTCATATGTTCTTTTAGAGTATTTTGCAAAGGTGCTATTTTGATTTATAGCTCATAAAAGTGAAAGCCAATTCAAGCAGCTAGAATTATGCACTGTTACGGCAGTTGATGTTCATTTTGCTCAGTTTTCTGCCTATTCACCACACTTTTTATGGTTGGTGGTTCTTAAAATGCCTCATGGTGAATATCTTCTTAAAATTGTAGCATATATTATAGGTTAGCAAGAAAGGTGTCAGAACCTTTGAGATAACAAACTTAAATACCCTTATGTTATAAAGGAGGAACCTAACTCCACATATGTAATAGGTTAATTTCTTATTTGTTTAGAGAAAAGCAAAATTGAACATGTATTAGACTCTTACTTTGTGACTATAAGAAGTCTTCATATATCTGCCTATTGACAAACATCAATTTTAAAGAAATGGTTAATCTTGCCCACTATTACTCAGGAAGTTCATGTCAGGATTGCTAGTCAGAACCCAGATTAAAACTGGGGACTCGTAACCATTTCAGCCAACACATTCATGCTCTTTTTATGGATTTCTTCACTTTCTGATATTGAAAGTGCACTTGCTAAAGTGATCAAGAATGACGGATCAGAATCCAGTAGACCCAGTTTATCCTGAATACGAGAATTATTTGGTCAGATCCCTAGCCTAACCACTAGCATTATAATATGATACAGATATTGTATTTTGTAGTGAAATGTGCAGGTTCAGGGGGAACAAAGATAAATAGGCAAAAGGCAGTGGAGTGAGTGCAACAATAGGTAGTGACAGTGCGATGCGACTAATGCTGTGATAGAACTGCTTTTTGGTACACAAGGTATATATCAGGGTTATCTTCCCCCACAAAAGAGACATCCAAGCTCAGCTTTGTTACTGACATCATAAAGAGGTGTTAATGTTTCAAGTATCTATGTCTAGGGCTTTTAAAGTTATCTTTTTTGCATGCCAACAACCATCCTTCCCATCTTACTAAGATTCCAAGCTCTAATTGAAAAAGTACATTTTGCAGTTGTTGGTTTAGAACCTTAAAAAAAAACGTCAAACTTCTGTATGCTCTACAGGTAATGAGATGTCCATGTTAGTGACATTTAATCAAAAAAAGCTTAGTTGGTGGTGATAGTAGCTCAGCTGTGGAATTATTGAACATAATTTGATTAAAATCTGGTTCCTACAAGTTTTCTGACCGCAGCTAAAGGAGATAACATCTGTAAAACAGGGACTATACAGTTTCATAGAACAAATGAGGTTATGCTTGTAAAGCTCATAGCACCATGCCTGGCACATACTGAGCACTGCCTTAAATGCTTTTATTAAAATGAGCCTTAATTGTCTTTGTAGTTATGAAAATATAATGTCAGTACATGTTACTTTGGTACTAAATTTGTGCTTGAAATAGTTGGGAAATTTTTTTTTAAGTTGGGTAGACTTACAACAATATTTCTAGTTATTGAATATAACCAGAAATTTAAACATGTGAAGAAATGAGAAGTAAGAACAGTCCTATTTTGATAAGTAGATATTAAATAGCGTTTTTCTAAGAAAACCACAAAGAATTTACCCATAGAATTCTTCCTTGTATGGCATCAGGGGGTTTAGCGCTTGATTGTTTATGCATAACTTCTCTGATACCTGGAAACCTGGTATCAAGGTTTTGTGTACTTCTTCATTTCATCTTTGTGTACTTCTTCATTTCATCTTTGGACCAAGAAGTTTTTGATTAAGAAACTTCTTTGATTAGTAATTGATTAGTAATTTTAGATTGCTTCTTTAATCAGTGTTGAAGGGTTGCCAGTACAAATTGTTCAACTACTAACTTTTTTTAATGTCTTCAGATTTTTTTCCTATTTTGGAATATGTGGTACATCAATTTTTTTTTTTAATTTTAAAAAATATTTTGCATATTTATTTTTAGAGAGAGAGGGGCGGGAGAAAGAGAGGGAGAGAAACATCGGTGTGTGAGAGAATCCACCGGTTACCTCTCTTAGCCCCGCACTGGGGACCTGGCCTGTAACCCAGGGATGTGCCCTGACTGGGAACCGAATCGGCGCCCTTTCAGTTGGCAGGCTAGCACTCAATCCACTGAGTCACACCAGTCAGGGCCATTTGTTAATCATAAGAAAGTTGTGATTCCTGGTTTCAAAGAATGTAAAATCTGAAATGAAGAAGATTAATACAAATGAATGCAGGGTAACTTAATAAAAAAAAAATGACCGTATTCTATTGGAATCCCATTCCATCCTTTTTAAAGAAGCAATTGAAATTTTTGTGAATGCATTACTGGCAGAAGGGATTGATTCCAAAGAGTAGTCTACATTTTGCAACAGCTAGGTGTTACTCTTACTTAGATTGTGATCTTACTTTTTATCAATCTTGAAGTGACTCATTGTTCCAGTTAGGGGTACTGGTTTGAAAGGTCCTCTTCAGTTATAAGCCATAAAAATGCCTCGGTGGTTTGGGGTTTTGATTAAAAATAGAGTATGCTGATTTTTGTGTAGGTGTGCTTACCATTTTTGTTTACATTTATTCAATGTTGGTATTGCTTTTATTTGCAGCAAATATTTCTTAAGTGTATTTTTGTCTTGTTTGTGTTATAAAATAGAAAAAGCAAAAATAAAGGTATAAATTTATCAACATTTTATAACATGTTAAATAAGGTATTCGTTTTAGAAAGTAACATTAGAAAAGTTGCCTCTTTTTTTTTTTTGCCTCTTTCTGTACTTCTCCCCTGATAAATTAGAGCCCTAAGATTAATTAAAAATCGTGGGGTTTTTTGTTTTGTTTTATTGATTTGAGAGAAAGAGAGAGAGAGGCAGACATGGATGCTGTTCCACTTACTTATGTACTCACTGGTTGATTCCTGAGTGTGCCCTGACAGGGGTTGAACTGGCAACCTTGGCTTATTCGGATGGTGCTCTAACCAACTCAGCTTACCCGCCCAGGTTGTTGCTGTTTTCATTATCTTCAAGCCGATGCTTGTAACTAAAATAGGTACAAAAGTGAATACTTTTTAATAATTTAAGGTTACTGTACACATGAACTGTCTGTTGGAGACCTCAATATTCAGGATTTATAATCAGTCCATTCAGATCTGACAGGAGCGGGCTTATTAGGGTATCTGAGATTTGAAGCAAATCCATAAAAGCCTATTACTGATAGTTTTCATTGGTCAAAGACAATTTTTTAAAACTTATATTGCTTCAAAATACAAATTAAAAACACCAGATGCTAGCACGTATGTAATTCTTTACTATTTATAGAGCTTTGCATGTACAGGATGTCCTTGATCCTGCCATCGTTTTTTGAAGGGGTGTTATTATCCTAGTGAGCTTAATTGACCTGCCCATATTAATAACACATAGTGACACCAACAAGATGTTAGACTCTGTAGTACATGTTCTTTTCTACATTGCTTGATGTTAAAATTAATCTTAATGAATACTGGAAATGTCTTGATGTTAAAATTAATCTTAATGTCTTGATGTTAAAATTAATCTTAATGAATCCTGGACTTATTATATCTTAGAATTATTTTATATTATCTTCTATTAATTTTGGAAAAAATAGTTAACAGAGTTTAAGCCAGCATTTTTATGTTACTAGTCAGAAATGACAACTATAGAGGTACTGGGGAAATATTAGGCCCTGTAGAAATGAAAGTAATTGTAGCATCTAGGTTAAGTAAAAGAAAATTATATTCATGTTCTGAACAAAGAACCAAGTGAGAATTCCAGGTTCAAATTTTAATGGACAATAAAATAAAAATAAAAGGAAAACTAATCCAAGCACAAGTTTTTCTTTGTAGTGATGCTGTATTAATACACCTTTGAGAGGTAATGGTGATGTATTAGTATACCTTTTAAAGTTTATGATAAATCGCACAGATGTACTTCAGTTCCCTTAAACAGAATTTTTCTATTACTATTTCATTGAATGTATTGGGGTGGCATTGGTTAATAAAATTATGTAGGTTTCAGGTGTACAGTTCTATAATATGCCATCTGTATACTGTGTTGTGTATTCACCGCCCCAAGTCAAGTCTCCTTCTATCACCATTTATCCCCTCTTTGCCCTCTTCATTCTCCCCCCAGCCCCTTTTCCCTATGGTAATCACCATGCTGTTGGCTGTGTCTATGAGGGGTTTTTTTAATTAACCCTTTCACCTTTTTTACCCAGCCCCCCAACACCCTCCCTTCTTACAGCTGTCAGTCTCTTTCTATTTTGTTTGTTAGTTTATTTTGTTCATTAGATTTCATATATGAAGGTCTTTCTCTGACTGGCTTATTTCACTTAGCATAATGCTCTCCAGGTCCATCCATGCTATTGCAAAGGTTAAGATTTCCTTCTTTTTTAATAGCCAAATAGTATTTCATTGTGTAAATGTACGCCAGCTTTTTTATCCACTCCTCTACTGATGGTACTTGGGCTACTTCCAAATCCCCTGAACTCACCTACCGTATATGTGAAATTTCACCTACCAGGTATTTGTAGACTTAGCCAGTAGTCAGTGAACATAAACATTTCATTTGGTGGAGTTGGTAGAAAGGTTTTTCTGTAGAAAATAGAGGGGAAATGTTCTACACATGGTGGATGAGGAAAATTTCATATGCTATAATTTTGACCTAATCAGAAAAAAATTAAGGAAACACAAAGTACTCTGTACAGCCCTACATTGCTATTAACTCGACAAGGCTCACATCTGCGCCCAGTGTAGAGCTACTTCTACAAAATCGTTCAAAAATGACTTTATCCTTCGAACAATCATAGGCATATAATCACATCTCTGTAACTAATAGCAGTAATGTCAGCATGCCCTTTGAAAGGTAAATTTCCTACCTAGAGGTCTACCAAGAGGTGTTTTTAAATCATAGCCTTTTCTTAGTCAAAGTGAGCCAACTGTGTTGAAAGATAGGGGTTGGAACTGTGGAAAACAGTATGGAATTCACTCAGAAAACTAAAAATGGAACTGCCTTTTGACCCAGCAATTCCACTGCTGGGATTATACTAACAATCCTGAAACACCAATTCAGAAGAACCTATGCACCTCAGTGTTCGTAGCAGCACAGTTTACAATAGCCAAGTGCTGAAAGCAACCAAAGTGCCCAGAGCTACCTAGGGCACTAAGTGATGAAAGTGACCTAAGCAACGTAAGTAAATGAGTGGATCAAAAAACTGTGGTACATTTACACAATGGAATGCTACGCAGCAGAAGGAAAGAAGGAGCTCTTAACCTTTGTAACAGCATGGATGGAACTGGAGAGCATTATGCAAAGTGAAATAAGGCAGGTGGTGAAAGACAAATACCATATGATCTCAGCTTTAACTGGAACCTAATCAACAAAACAACAAGCAAAATATAACCAGAGACATTGAAATTAAGAACAAACTGACAGTAGCCAGAGGGGAGGTGGGAGCAGATAATGGAGGGAAAGAGGGGAAGGGTTGTCAAGGAACACGTATAAAGGACACATGGACAAAGCCAAAGGGGGTAGAATTGAGGGTGGGAGGTGGGGATATATGGGGTGGGCGGGGAGTAGTGGGGGGAAAATGCAGACAGCTGTGCTTGAACAATTGAAAAAAAAAAAAGATAAGCATGGGAAGCATTAAAGCAGGCTACAGGGGTTTGATTTCCTTTTACCCATTCCTGCCCCCTGCTAGACTCAAAGTCAATAATTTTATTTAGCATTTTTTTTGGTTATACTGGCTTAAGGCTTAATATCAGAAATAAAAAATTACATTACAGGCAGTTTATCCTATTTAAGTATTTATTGTCAGTTTTTGTGTACTTTGCAGTTCTTGAAATATTAGACTCAGTCCTAATTACTGTAAAAGAAGTGAAAAGACTCTAAATAAATTTTTGTTCTGGCTAGAAAATATTAAAACTAAATTTCACAGAATGAGTCTGTTAGAGTTAGAAAGAACCCTAGATCCCTGAGATTACTGATCAAGGAGCAGTAGCAGAGTAATCTGATGAACTTCCTAACGGATTTCTCCAAGTCATTTGATTGGATAGTTTTTAGGCAGCTTCCGGGCATGGCATTCTGTCATGTCATAGCTTCTGAGGTGATGATTCTAATCTACATTCATAGTGAAGAACTATTTAAGCTCAACATCGTACTGTTTCTAGTGAGGCTCTGAGACTGCTGACTGCATAGCCCAGAAGAGATTCTGGTCCCCTGCCTCAGCCCCAAGGTTTTTTTCCACTTCTTCAAAGTTGTCTCCAAATTTGCATATTTACACTAATACTGGAAAACATTCTTTTCTGACTTGTTTCAGACTTGTGAGATTGTGGTCATGTGAAATGCTTAAAGATTCTAACTCCAATATTTTGTAAGTAACTTACGGACTGAACATGGTAATTTTTTAAATCTCCAAGCAATGTTTTACGTACTTTATTATAACTACTCAATAAGCATTTACTTAATGAGTAATTCTATCTTGGAATAATGTAGATTAATGCTACACACATCAGTGTTCAACAATATTTACTGAATAAAAGTTAATCTTAAGGAAACTTTTATACTTTAGGCATAAATTCCATTTCCCATGTAATTTCTGTGTAATTTAAAATAATTTTATAATTGAGAATGCTTTTTATTTTTTCATAATTTTTTTTTGCTTTAGGTATAATAGCACAGTAGCTTCTGAAAATAAGATTGCATTTGAGTAGTAGAAAGAGCAGTGGACTTAATGTGAGACCAAATTATAATCATTACCTTGGACTTATTTTTCTTCATATGTAAATAACTGAATTGGGCTATATTTCAGCTCTAAAATTTTGAATAGATCACATTGGCTCTGTTGCTAATGTACATATAAAGATATATGCTCTTGACTCATTCTCTGGAGATCATTGACTAATGCAATCTTTCTATATGTCTTTATTTCTAATATAATATGTAATATAAATGATGGTAATGCTAAGAGGTTTGCAGAAGTAAAACTAGCTAGGGGACTAGATTGTGATAAGAAGTGCCAGTTCAGGTGGAGAAGAGTGGGAAGGCATTTCTGAACAGATGACGATGGAACAGAGTTCTGAAGAAACTAAGGGAGTGAGGCATATGCATATATTAAGGGCAGAGGAAGTGCATGTTTATAACAACTTCCTCCATAGTAAATCAAAACTGGAAGCAGTCCCAGTGTCCATCAACTGGTAAGTGAAGAAATAACTTACGGTACGCCAATATAAAAGAATAACTTGCCAGCAGTAAATAGCAACAAATTACTGATACACAGAACAGCATGGCCATATCTGAAACGCTTTATGCCACATGAAAAAATCCAGCTGTAATATACACATTGTGTGATTCCATTTTTACGACATTCTAGAAAAGTCAAAGCTGTAAGAAAGAACAGATCAGTGCTCAGCAGAGATAGGGCAAAGGAGGATTCTGTAAAGGGCACATGGAAACTTTGGGGAGTGATTGAAATATTCTCAGTCTTGATTATGGTGGTATTTACTCATTGTTATTTATTTATTTGTCAAAGCTCAAGTTACACACTCAAAAAGGGTGAATTTTTACTGTATGAAAATTATACCTCACTAAATCTGGCTTTTAAAAATCCTTTGTAAATAATATAAGTAAACCTGACACCCATTGAAGATATGCCTTAGTTTCTATCTTGTGACTTTCTATTGTCCTTAGTGATAGAAGTACCTCAGTTCTAGTTTGATAATCATGGGGCTAAGAAAATTCTCATAGGTAGTTAATTATGGTAATTATGATAGTTCATTTATGAACAATTTCAGCTGTAAAGAAGGGCTTCCTAACATAAATTGTGGAAGTCATGAAAGCAATAATTTCTTTAGGATTACTGGTAAACAATGCTCTAATTACAAATGAAAGCCAATATATATTGTTTATATATACTATGATCAGGGTACAGTTTTATATGATTTGAGAAGTGAACTTCAGCTTTGCCAATGTCAGAATCAAAACCCATGTCAAGCTATTGCCATGTTTCATCAAAAGTTCAGTAAATATTTTCTCTATTTTCACTGTCATCTAAATTTTCCTTATTCCAGCCAGAAAGGGAAAAAATCAGCCAAAATTACCAGTCTTTTTGTTCCTAGGATTTTTTTTTAAAATTATTTTATTGTTGTTCACTTACAGTTGTCTGCATTTACCCCCACCCCCAACCCCAGGCAAACCCACCCCCCTCCCTTGCTTCCACCCTCCCCCTTGGTTTTGTCCATGTGTCCTTTGTAGCAGTTCCTGAATACCCTTGTCCCCATTATCCCCTTCCCCCTCCCCTCTGGTTACTGCCAGAATGTTCTAAACTTCAATGTCTCTGGTTCTATTTTGTTTCTCTGGTTGTATTTTGCTTGCTTACCTCACAAGCGTCTTGGCTGTGGCTGATCTGAGTTCCCCGGTAGCTGATCTGGCCTCGGTGCCTTCTCTCATGAGTCCTTATATAAAACCCCTTAACATTTCATATAGTAAAGGCTACGTGATGATGTACTCCTTGAACTTGACCTTATCTGAGAAGTACTTTATCTGCCCTTCCATTCTAAATGACAGTTTTGCTGGATAGATTATTCTTGGTTGTAGGTCCTTGCTTTTCATGATTTGAAATATTTCTCTCCAGCCCCTTCTTGCTTGGAAGGTCTCCTTAGAGAAATCCGCTGACAGTCTTATGGGAATTCCTTTGTAGGTAACTGTCTCCTTTTCTCTT
>PVJI01023370.1:0-23688 GCA_004026765.1 Micronycteris hirsuta
ATACACCTCCACCAAACCAGCTCTGCAAGAGATGCTAAAGGGACTGCTTTAAGGAAAGGAAGGAAAAGAGAGAGAGAAAGGAACACAGATACAAAAAAAAAATGGCAATGAATAAGTACCTATCGATAATAACCTTAAACGTAAATGGATTAAATGCTCCAATCAAAAGACATAGACTAGCTGAATGGATAAGAAAGCACAATCCACACATACGCTGCCTACAAGAGACCCACCTCAGGACAAAAGACTTACACAGACTAAAAGTGAAGGGCTGGATACAAGTTTTCCAAGTAAACGGACAAGAAAAAAAGAGCTGGGGTAGCAATACTCATATCAGACAAAATAGACTTCAAAAAAAAGGGTCATAAAGAGAGATCCAGAAGGACACTTCATAATACTCAAGGGAAGAATTCACCAAGAAGACATAAACATTGTAAATATATATGCACCCAACACAGGAGCACCCAAATACATAAAGAGAATCTTGGAGGATTTCAAGAAAGACATTGATAGCAACACAATTATAGTAGGTAGGGGACTTCAACACCCCACTGTCAAAAATGGACAGATCCTCCAAACAAAATGTCAGCAAAGACATTGTGGCAGTGAACGAAGTCCTAGAATAAATGGACTTAACTGATATATACAGGGCCCTTCACCCCAAAGAAGCTAAATACACATTCTTTGCAAATGCACATGGAACATTTTCAAAAATAGACCATATGATAGGACACAAAACAAGCCTCAACAAATTCAAGAAAATTGAAATCATACCAAGTATTTTCTCTGACCACAAGGGACTTAAATTAGAAACCAACCCAAATGAAAAAATCCCAAAACACTCAAAATCATGGGAACTGAATAGCATGCTGTTAAACAATGAATGGGTCAAGGACGAGATAAGGGAAGAAATCAAAAAGTTCCTTGAAACAAATGGAAACTAACTGACAACAACCCAAAACTTATGGGACACTGCAAAGGTGTCCCACAGTCATGAGAGGGAAGCTCATAGTGATACAGGCCTACCTAAAACAAACAAAAACAGTTTACACAAACAACCTAACCCTACGCCCACAAGAACTCGAGGAACAACAGCAAAGACAACCCAGAGCAAGTAGAAGGAAGGAAATAACCAAGATCAGATCAGCATTAAATAACTTAGAGACTAAAATGACAATTCTAAGGATCAATGAATCCAGGAGCTGGTTCTCTGAAAAGATAAACAAAATCGACAAGCCTTTAAGCAGGCTCATCAAGAAAAAAAGAGAGAGCACCCAAATAAACTCAATCAGAAATGAAAGAGGAGATATTACAACTGATGCCACAGAAATACAAAGGATTATAAGTCACTACTATGAAGAACTGTATGCCAAGAAATATGAAAACCTAGGAGAAATGGACACATTTTTATAAAAATACACTCTTCCAAAACTCCATAAGAAAGAAACAGAAAGCCTGAACTGACCAATAACAGCGGATGAAATTAAAGCAGTAATCAAAAAACTTCCAACACACAAAAGCCCTGGACCAGATTGTTTCACAGGAGAATTCTACAAAGTATTTAAGGAAGAACTAACACCTATCCTTCACAAACTATTCCAAAAAATCCAAAATGATGGAAGACTTCCAAACTCTTTTTATGATGCCAGCATCATCCTAATCCCCAAACCAGAAAAAGACACAACAAAGAAAGAAAACTTCAGGCCAATATCACTGATGAACATTGACGCTAAAATCCTCAACAAAATATTAGCAAACCGCATCCAGCAATACATTAAAAAGATCATTCACCATGACCAAGTAGGTTTCATCCCAGGGATGCAAGGATGATACAATATTTGCAAAACAATAAGCGTAATACATCACATAAACAAAAGCCAAGACAAAAATCACATGATCATATGAATAGATGCAGAAAAAGCATTCAATAAGGTGCAGCATCCATTCATGATAAAGACACTTAGCAAAGTGGGAATAGAGGGAGCATTCCTCAACATAATAAAGGCCATATATGAGAAACCTACAGCCAACATTATATTCAATGGACAAAAACTAAAATCTTTCCCACTAAGATCAGGAACAAGACAAGGTTGTCCACTATCACCACTTCTATTCAACATACTACTGGAAGTTTTGGCCACAGCAATCAGACAAGAAAAGGAAATAAAAGGCATCCAAATTGGAAAGGAGGAAACAAAACTGTCATTGTTTGCAGACGACATGATAGTATACTTAGAAAATCCTATAGACTGCAAAAAAACTGCTCGATCTAATAATTGAATTTGGCAAAACAGCAGGATATAATGTCAATATCCAGAAATCAAAGACATTTTTGTATACCAACAGTGAAACAGCAGAAATAGAAATAAGGAAAAAAAACCCATTTCATATAGCAACAAAAAAAAATAAAATACCTGGGAATAAACCTCACCAAGGAGGTAAAAGACCTGTACTCAGAAAACTACGCAGCACTGAAGAGAGAAATCATGGAAGACACAAACAAATGGAAACATATACCATGCTCATGGATTGGAAGAGTCAACATCATCAAAATGTCCATACTACCCAAAGCAATATATAGATTCAATGCAATCCCTATCAAAGTACCAATGGCATATTTCACAGATATAGAACAAACACTTCAAAAATTTATATGGAACCATAAACGACCCCACATATCAGCTGCAATTTTGAGAAAGAAGAGCAAAGCAGGAGGGATCACAATTCCTGATATCAAACTATATTACAAGGCCACTGTAATCAAAACAGCTTGGTACTGGCATAAAAACAGACAGATAGACCAATGGAACAGAATAGAGAGCCCAGAAATAAACTCAAGTCTCTATGGGCAATTAATCTTCGACAAAGGGGACAGAAGCATAAAATGGAATAAAAATAGCCTCTTCAACAAATGGTGTTGGGAAATCTGGACGGCTACATGCAAAAAAATGAAACTCGAGCACCAACTTACAGCATACAAAAAAATAAATTCAAGGTGGATTAAAGACTTAAATCTAACTCGTGACACCATAAAAGTTCTAGAGGAAAACATCGGTAGGAAAATCTCAGACATTCCACGCAGCAACATCTTCAATGATATGTCCCCTAGATCTAGGGACATAAAGGAAAGAATAAACAAATGGGACCTTATCAAAATAAAGAGCTTCTGTTGGGTAAAGAAAATAGTATTAAAATAAAAAGAGAACCAACAGTATGGGAAAACATATTTGCCAATGATACCTCAGACAAGGGTCTGATCTCCAAAATATATAAAGAACTCATACGACTCCACTCCAGGAAGACAAAAAACCGAATTAAAAAATGGGCAAAAGACATGAACAGACACTTCTCAAAAAAGGACATACAGAGGACCCAGAGTCATATGAAAAGATGCTCAACATCATTTGTCATCAGAGAGATGCAAATTAAAACTACAATGAGGTACCACCTCACACCAGTCAGAACGGCCATCATCAACAAAGCAACAGATAACTCTTGAAGGGGATGTGGATAAAAGGGAACCCTACTGCACTGTTGGTGGGAATGCAGACTGGTGCAGCCACTGTGGAAAACAGTATGGAACTTCCTCAGAAAAATGAAAATGGAACTGCCTTTCGACCCAGAAATTCCACTACTGGGATTATACCCTAAGAATCCTGAAAAACCAATGCAAAAGAACCTATGCACTCCAATGTTCATAGCAGCACAATTCACAATAGCCAAGTGCTGGAAACAACCTAGGTGCCCATCTACAAATGAATGGATCAAGAAAATATGGTACATCTACACAATGGATTTCTATGCAGCAGAAAGGAAGAAGGAGCTTATACCCTTTGCAACAGCATGGATGGAAGTGGAGAGCATTATGCTAAGTGAAGTAAGCCAGGCGGTGAGGGACAGATACCATATGATCTCACCTTTGACTGGAACATAATCAACAAAAGCAGAAAACAAGCAGAACATAACCAGAGACATTGAAATTAAGAACAGTCTAACAATAGTCAGGGGGGAGGGGACAAGGAGCAGAAGGGTTTTCAGGAATCACGGTAGAGGACACAAGGACAGAACTAGGGGGAGCAGGGAGGCTGGGGAGGGGGCTGGGGTTGCAGGGGGAGGGAGGAGGGGAAGGGAGAGGATGCAAATAACTGTAATTGAACAACAATAAAGTAATTATTAAAAAAGTTATGGAAAGAAATGAAAATGAATACACAATAATCAAAACCTATGGGACATAGAGAAGGCAGTCCTGAGAGTTCATAGCAATACAGGCCTACCTAAAAAAGATATAAACATTTCAAATAAACAGTATAACCCCAACCATCTACAAAAACTAGTGTAACAACAAACAAAATCCAGAGTGTATAGAAGGAATGAAATAATCCAGATCAGAGCAGCATTAAATGACATAGACACTAAAAGAACAATTCAATGGATCAATATATCCAAGAGCTGGTTCTTTGAAAAGATAAAATTGACAAGCCTTTAATGAGACTCATCAAGAAAAAAAGAAAGATGAACCAAATAAATAAAATCAGAAATGAAAGAATAGAAATTAAAACCGATGCCGTGGAAATACAAAGCATCATAAGAAATTACTACAAACAAGTATATGCCAAGAAATTTGAAAATGTGGGTGAAATAGACAAATTTATAGAAACATACAATCCTCCAAAACTTAGTCAAGAAGAAGCAGAAATCCTGAATAGACTGATATCAGCAGTGAAATTGAAGCAGTAATCAAAAAGTTCCTTGAACACAGAAGCCCTGGGTCAGGTGAATTCACAGGAGAATTTCACAAAACATTTAAAGAAGAGCTAACTGTGATAATTCTCAAACTATTCCAAAAAAATCTAAGAAAAAGGAAAACTCCCATACTCTTTTTATGAGGCCAGTATTATCCTAAATTCAAAACCAGATAAAGACACAACAAAGAAAGAAAACTACCGGCAAATGTCTCTGATGAATATAGATGCCTAAATCCTCAGCAAATACTGGCAAGCCTGGTACAGAAATACATGAAAAAGATCATACACCATGGTCAAGTGGGATTCATCCCAGGGATGCATGAATGGTACATTATATGCAAATTAATAAATGTAATGCATCACATATACAATAGGAAAGATAAAATCCACATGATTATATCAATAGATGCTGCAAAAGCATTTGACAAAATACAGCACCCTTTTATGATAAACACACTCAGCAAAGTGGGAATAGAGGGAGCATACTTCAAAATAATAAAGGCCATATATGAGAATTGTAAAGCCAACATCATACTCAATAGACAAAAACTAAAAGCTTTTCCCTAATATCAGGAAAAAGACAAGGATGTCTGCTTTCACCACTTCCATTCAATGTAGTATTGGAAGTTCTAGCCATAACAATCAGACAAGAAAAAAAAGTGAAAGGCATCCAAATTGGAAAGAAGGAAGTAAAGCTGTCACTGTTTGCAGATGACGTGATAGTGTGCATAGATAACCCTATAAACTCCACCAAATATCTACTCAACCTAATAAATGAATTTGGTAAAATGGTGGGGTACAAAGTCAACATTTAGAAATAGAAGGCATTTTTGCAAACCAACAATGAAATATCAGAAACAAAAATTAGGGAGAAAATTCCATTTGCTATGGCAACAAAAAAATAAAGTACTTAGGAATAAATTTAACCAAGGTTTTAAAAGACCTATGCTCAGAAAACTACACAACACTGAAGAAAGAAATTAAGGAAGACACAAATATATTGAAGCATGTACCATGTTCATGGATTGAAAGAATTAACATCATTAAAATGTCCATACTACACAAACCAATCTATAGATATAACACAATCCTTATCAAATTACTAATGACATATTTCACAGATATAGAATAAATATTTCAAAAATTTATATGGGACCAGAAATGACCCCGAGTAGCCTCAGCAATTTTTAGAAGGAAGAACAAAGCAGGAGGGATCACAACTCCTGATATTAAACTGTAATTCGAGGCCACCATAATCAAAACAGTCTGGTACTGGCATAAGAACAGATACATAGACCAATGGAACAGAATAGAGAGTCCAGAAATAAACTCAACTCAGTACAGTCAATTAATATTTGACAAAGGGGGCAGGAACTTAAAATGGAGTAAAAATAACCTTTTCAATAAATGGTGTTGGGAGATCTGGAAAAGTACATGTAAAAAAATGAAACTTGGCCACCAACTTACACCATACACAAAAATAAACTCAAGATGAATAAAAGACTTAAATGTAAATTGTGACACCATAGAAGTCCTAGAGGAAAACAGGCAGGAAAATCTCATGTATCCCACATATCAATATTTTCACTGATACATCTCCTAGGGCAAGGGATATTAAGGAAAGAACAAACAAATGGGACTACATCAAATTAAAAACCTTTTGCATGGCTAAAGAAAACATCAACACAATGTAAAGGAAACCATCTGTATGGGAAAACATATTTTCCAGTGATACCTCTGACAAGGGTTTGATCTCCAAAATATATAAAGAATCACATGACTCCACACCAGGAGACAAACAGTCCAGTAAAAAAATGGGCAAAGGACCTGAACAGACACTTCTCCAAGGAAGACATACCAAGGGCCCAGAGACATATGAAAAAATGCTTAACAGTACCAGCCATTAGAGATATGCAAGTTAAAACCACAATGAGATACCAGTTCACCCTGGTTAGAATGGCCACCATAAAGAAATTAGCAAACAACAAGTGCTGATGAGGTTGTGGAGAAATGGGAATCCTAGTACACTGTTAAGTAGGAATGCAGACTGGTGAAGTCACTGTGGAAAACAGTATAGAATTTTCTCAAAAAACTAAATATGGTACTGCCTTTCAAGCCAACAACCCCACTGCTGGGATTATACCCTAATAATCCTGAAACACCAATTCAAAACAACCTATGCAACCCAATGTTCATAGCAGCACAATTCATAATAGCCAAGTGTTGGAAACAGCCTAAGTGCCCATTGGTAAATGAGTGGATCAAAAAACTTTGGTACATTTACATAATAGAATACTATGAAGCAGACAGAAAGAAAGAATTCCTACCCTTCACAATGGCATGGATGTAACTGGAGAACATTATGTTAAGTGAAATAAGGCAGGTGGTGAAAGACAAATACCATATGACCTCACCTATAAGAGGAATCTAATCAGCAAAACGAACAAGCAAGCACAATATAACCAGACATTGAAATTAAGAACAAACTGACAGTAACCAGAGGGGAGGTGGGAGGGTAAATGGGGGGAAAAGAGGGAACGGGGGAAAGGTTTTCAGGAACTTGTATAAAGGGCACATGGACAAAACCAAAGAGGAGTAGGATCAAGGGTGGGAAGTTAGGATGGCTGGGGTTGTGAGGGGAGTGGTGGGGGTGAAATGGAGATAACTGCACTTGAAAAACAATAAGAAAAATTTGTAAAAATAAGTGGATCAAAAAACCATGGTTCATTTACACAATGGAATACTACACAGAAGAAAGAAAGGAGGAACTCCTACCCTTCTTGACAGCAGGGATGGAACTAGAGAGCATTATGCTGAGTGAAGTAAGCCAGGCAGTGAAAGACAAATACCATATTATCTTACCTATAAGTGGAACCTAATCAACAAAACAAACAAATGAGCAAAATAGAACCAGACACTTGGGAATAAAGAATAAAGTGACAGTGGCTAGAGGGGAGGGGTAAGGGGGATAATGGGGATAGAAGGGGAAGAGGCAAACAAAGGAACATGAATAGAGGACTCATGAGCATAGACAGTGGGAGGTATTGACTTTGGGAGTGGGGATAGGGGAGAGGAAAAAGGTAGGACAACTGTAATTGAACAACAATAAAAATAAATAAAAATTTTAAAAAATACAGTATATAAAGACATTACATACCAGGACCAAATGAGATTTATTCCAGATATGCAATGTTGGTTCAGCAATCAAAAATCAATAATATAGATAGCCCTGGCTGGTGTGGCTCAGTGGATTGAGTGTGGACCTGCAAACCAAAGGGTCACTGGTTCGATTCCCAGTCATGGCACATGCTTGGGTTGTGGGTCAGGTCCCTAGTAGGGGGCATGCAAGAGGCAACCACACACTGGTGTTTCTTTCCCTCTCTTTCTCCCTCCTTTCCCCTGTCTCCAAAAATAAATTTAAAAAAATCAATGAATATAATTAATCTCCATAGCAGGCTAAAAACAAGCATTCAGGTCATCATATCAATGCAGAAAAAGCATTTGACAAATCCAACACTTACTCGTGATAAAAACACTAACCAAACTAGAATCAGAGGGAAACTTTCCCAAATTGATAAAGAACATTTATAAAATATCTGCAGATACAATCATGCTTGAGACTGGACTTAGTGTGGATGCTTTTCCCCAAGATCCAGGAACAAGGCAAAGATGTCTTCTCTCACTCCTCCAATTCAACTTTCTAGTGGAAGTCTTAGATAATTCAATAAGACAATAATAAGAAATAAATATATTAGATTGGAAAGAAAAATGTTTTTGTATATGACATGATTATCTATGTATAAAATCCCCAAAAATCTACAAAAAATCTGGAAGTAATAAGCAAGCATAGCAAAGTCACAGAACAGAAAGCTTTATACAGAAGACAATTGCTATCCCATATATCAACAATGAATAGCTGGAATTTGAAATTTAAAGAAAAATACCTTTTACATTAAGTATAAATATATAAAAAGTATGTAGGATCTTTATGTGAAAAACCACAAATCACTAATCAAAGAACTCAAAGAAGACTTAAAAAATGGACAGAAATAACATGTTCATGTATTGACAGACAGAATATAGTTAAAATGTCAATTCTCTCCAAATGGGTCTGTACAATGTAAGCAATCCCAGTAAAAATTCAATCAGGATTCTTTATACATCTAGACAAGATGATTCTAAAATTTTTAAGTATATTTTATTGATTATGCTGTTACAGTTGTCCTGTGCTTTTCTCCCCTTTATTCCCCTCCTCCCTGGACCCATCACCCCACCAGCATTCTCCTTAGTTCATGTCCATGGGTCCTACATATATGTTCTTTGGCTTCTCAATTTCCCATACTATTCTTAACCTCCCCCTGTCTATTTTGTACCTACCATTTATGCTTCTTATTCCCTATACTTTCCCCCTCATTTTCTGCCCACTCTCTCCCTACTGATAACCTTCCATGTGATATCTATTTCTGTGAATCTGTTCTTGTTCTAGTTGTTTGCTTAGTTTGCTTTAGTTTTTTTTTAGGTTCAGTTTTTGATAGTTGCGAGTTTGTTACCATTTTACTGTTTGTAGTTTTTATCTTCCTTTTCTTAGATAAGTTCCTTTAATATTTCATATAACAAGGGTTTGGTGTCGAAGAACTCCTTTAACTTGACCTTATTTGGGAAAGGTAAAAGAGTTAGAATAACTATAACAAATTTGAAAAAGAACAAGTTGAATAACTTACACTATCCAATATTAAAACACTCTCTAAAGCTACAGTAATCAAGAGAGACTGATACTGACCAGAAAGATAGACATATAAACCAATGGGAAAGTTGGTGTATCCTGAAATAAACCCATATAAACATGGTCAGTTGACAAAGATGTAAAGACAATTCAGTAGAGAAACGACAGTCTTCAACAAATGGTGCTGGACCAATTGCACATCCTTATGAGAAAAATGAACCTTGACCTGTATCTTACACTGTATATCCCCCCCCAATCCTCAAAATGGATCAAATAGCTAAACTATTGGAGGAAAATATAGGAAAAATTATAGGAAAAACGTGTGATTTAGGTTTTGCAAAGATTTCTTATATATGACACCAAAAGCGCAATCCATAAAAGCAAAAATGGAAAAAGTAGACACAGTTCAAATTTTAAAAATTTGAGTTTTGAAGGACTCTATAAAGTAGATGAAAAGACAAGCCACAGACTGAGAAATCTTAGAAAGTCACATCTGATAAAGGACATATCTCAAAACTTCATAAGAAAATTAAAAACCCAAAATAAAAAAAATTGGAGGCAAAATATTTGAATAGACACTTTACCAAAGAAGATAATATGAGCAGCAAATAAACACATGAAAAGATGCTCAACATAATTAATCATTAAAGATATACAAATTAAAACAACAATGAGATATCATTACATTCCTGTTAGAATAACTAAAACAAAAAATACTGTTAATATCTAGTGATAGCAAGGCTGCAAAGCAGTTGAAACTCTCATATGTTACTGGTGGGAATACACAATGGCACAGCCACTCTGGAAAACAGTTTGGCAATTTTTATAAATTTCAACATACACTTTCTATATGACCCAGCAGTCCAATCCCTAGACATTTACTCTAGATAAGTGAAACGTACACTCTCACAAAAACCTGTACATGAACATTTAGCAGCATTATTTGTACTCACCCAAATTTGGAAACAACCCAAATACCCCACATTAAGTGAATAAATAAACATATTGCTGTGGTCTTTAATAATAAGGAACAAACTTTTGATAGCTGCAAAAACATTATGCTAATTGACGTCAAATACATTACGATGATTAAAAGAAAACAGTCACAAAAGGTTACATGCTATATGATTCTATTCATGCAGTATTCTCTAAAAGGCAAAATTATAGGGACAGGGAACCCATCAGTTGTTGCCAAGGATAATGGATAGAAGTGCTTAACTGAAAAGAAGTAGCAGAAAGGAATTTTTGGGAGTATTGAAATTGTTCTATATCCAATTAGTGGTGGTTACAAAAATCTATGCATGTGTTAAAATTCCAAAGTGAATTTTACTATGTGTGACTTAAAATGATAATTCAAAATAATATACAAGTCTGAGCTACTGATATTTTAATTATGTCAATACAGATAATTTTAAAAGAAAAGCAAATCAGGAAAAAAGCATCATGGCAGTATATATAACCATATAGTTGGTCCCAATTGTCTCTTAAAGAGAAAGATTCTGTTTTCTTTTGTTCAATATGTCTTCCTTATTTTCAAGTAATAAAGTTCTAACATTGCTGTTACTGACCTAGATGTGTTCATAAAATGAAGGCTACAGGCTTGTTAAAATCATCTCTAAAATGTGCCCTTGCTGGTGTAGCTCAGTGGATTGAGTGCAGGCTGGGAATCGAAGGGTAACCAGTTTGATTCCCAGTCAGGTCACATGCCTGGGTTGCAGGCCAAGTCCCCAGTGAGGGCCATGTGAGAGGCAACCATACATTGCTATTTCTCTCCCTCTCTGTCTCCCTCCCTTCCCCTCTCTCTAAAAATAAATAAAATCTTTAAAAAATATATTTAAAAAATCATCTCTAAAACTTTAACTTTGTCTAAGTCACCATTTAATTTTTAATAAATTGTTACAAATATATAAAAAGAAATACCCAAACATATAATGTACATGATTTATTTTTCAATAAATCTGGAAGTTTATGAAAAAATGAAAATAAAATAAAAATTTAATTAACTGTAAGTGAATTAAATCTATTGCATAGCTGATCTAATTAATTTTACAGAAATCTATCATTAAGATGACCCTAAAACTCTTGAGTCAAAAAGTGGCAAACTCAGAGGCCACATATAGACATGACCTAAGAATAAAGACAATTTGTTCTGTCAGATAGTGTCTTGATGTTTTCTATATTTGCAAGTGTAATGATTTTATTTATTTATTTATTTATTTTTTATTATTCATCTCCATATTTTTATTTTTATTTTTTTAAGTTTTTAATTATTTTATTGTTGTTCAATTACAGTTGTCTGCATTTACCCTCCTCCCCCACCCCAGGCAAACCTACCTCCCTCCCTTGCTTCCACCCTCCCCCTTGGTTTTGTCCATGTGTCCTTTATAGCAGTTCCTGAATACTCTTGTCTCTATTCTCCCCTTCCCCCTCCCCTCTGGTTACTGCCTGAATGTTCTAAACTTCAACGTCTCTGGTTATATTTTTTTTTCCTCTGGTTGTATTTTTCTTGCCTACCTCACAAGCGTCTTGGCTGTGACTGCTCTGCATTCCCCGGTAGCTGATCTGGCCTCAGTGCCTTCACTAATAAAACCTTTTAACATTTCATATAGTAGAGGCTACCTGATGATGTACTCCTTGAACTTGACCTTATCTGAGAAGCACTTTATCTGCCCTTCCATTCTAAGTGAAAGTTTTGCTGGATAGATTATTCTTGGTTGTAGGTTCTTGCTTTTCATGATTTGAAATATTTCTCTCTAGCCCCTTCTTGCTTGTAAGGTCTCCTTTGAGAAATCCACTGATAGTCTTATGGGAATTCCTTTGTAGGTAACTGTCTCCTTTCCTCTTGCTGCTTGCAAGATTTTCTCTTTATTCTTCCACCAAGATGGCGGCGTAGGTACACGCACTTCGCCGCCGTAAAACCAGAGAGTTTAAACAATTAACTCGATAGCGAAAAATAAACAACCAGAACTGACAGTAATGAACTGAAGCAAAGTCCGACACCCAGGAAGTTGGAGAGGAAGTACATCCAGGTCGGTAAGCGGGGCAGAACCGAGTGGAGGAGTGGAGTGAAAGGCAGTTTTCCTGGAGGGATTCACACTGCGAGCGCCTAAACAAAACACGACCCCGAACAATGAGTGAACCTCACAGGCCGACAGTGTAATCAGAGAGGACAGTAGGAACCAGCAGGTCCGAGACTGGCGGAGGAGGCAGTAAGGAGCTAGGGAGCGAAGGGATATTGGGAGCTGGCGGGGATCAGCAGTCGCCATTGCTCCCTCCCAGGCCCCGCCCCCAAAGGAAACGTCACCAAAAAAACAACCCAGGTTACCAGGCACCGGCGAACACCTAAGAATCTGACAAGTGCTCCGAGATAAAAAGAATGAAAATGGCCAAAATGAAAGAGCAGAACAAATTACAACTAATGGATGACGACATAGTCAACCTATCAGATGCTCAGTTTAAAACGCTGGTAATCAAAATGCTAACAAAACTGGAAGAAAGGTGGACACAAATAAATGAACAAATGAAGAACATGATAAAGATAATGAGGGATGATCTACAGGGAACCAATGGGGAAAAAAAAGAAGCTGGGACTAAAACCAATAGTGCAGACCAGAAGGAAGAAACAAGAATTCAAAAAACTGAGGAGGGACTCAGGAACCTCAGAGACATTTGTAAACAACCCAACATCCAGATCATAGGGCTGCCAGAAGGACAAGAAGTTCACCAAGGAATTGAATGTATTTTTGAACAGATAATGAACAAGAACTTCCCAGATCTGGCAAAGGAAATAGGCTTCCTGGAAAGCCAAGAAGCTCAGAGAACCCCAAAGAAGTGGGACCCAAAGAGGAACACACCAAGGCACATCATAATTATATTTATTTATTTTTTATTGTTGTTCAGGTACAGTTTTCTGCCTTTTCCCTCCACCCCTTCCCACCACCCCAACCTTCCCTGCCTCCCTCCCCTATTTCCACCTCCCTTTTGTTATTGTCCATATGTCTTTTATAGTTGTTCCTGTAAACTCTTCACACTTTTCCCCCATTATCCTCTCCCTTCTCCCCTCTAATCATTGTCAGCCTGTTCTCAATTTCAGTGTCTCTGGTTATATTTTGCTTGCTTGTTTGTTTTGTTGATTAGGTTCTTGTTAAAGGTGAGATCATATGGTACTTGTGTTTCACTGCCTGGCTTATTTCACTTAGCATAATGTTCTCCAGTTCCATCCATGCTATCACAAAGGGTATAAGCTCCTTCTTCCTGCCTCATAGAATTCTATTGTGTAAATATACCATAGTTTTTTGAGCCATTCATTTACTTATGGGCACTTGGGTTGCTTCCAGCACTTGGCTATTGTACATTGTGCTGCTATGAACATTGGGGTGCATAGGTTCTTTTGGATGGGTGTTTCCCTAGAGCAAGAGACATAAAGGAAAGAATAAACAAATGGAATCTCCTCAAAATAAAAAGTTTCTGCACAACTAAAGAAAACAGCATTAAAATGGAAAGAGAACCAACTGTATGGGAAAACATGTCTGCCAATGATACCTCAGACAAGGATTTGATCTCCAAAGCATATAAAGAACTCACTCCAGGAAGACAAACAACCCAATTAATAAATGGGCAAAGGACTTGAACAGACACTTCTCCAAGGAGGACATACAGAAGGCTCAGAGACATATGAAAAGATGCTCAGTATCGCTAGCCATCAGAGAGATGCAAATTAAAACCACAATAAGATACCACTTCACACCAGTCAGAATGGCCACCATAAACAAAGCAACAAACAACAAGTGTTGGAGAGGTTGCGGAGAAAAGGGAACCCTAGTGCACTCTTGGTCAGATTGCAGAGTGTTGCAGCCAGTATGGAAAACAGTATGGAATTTCCTCAGAAAAATAAAAATGGAACTGCCTTTTGACCCAGCGATTCCACTGCTAGGAGTATAATGATAGTTTTGTTCCTGTAACCATCACTTGAACTTTTGAAAGTAACCAAACATTGTGATTTTTAAAAGAGTTTCCCAGCAACTATATAAATTCTTCCCAATCCAGAGGATGAGAATATTTGCAATGAATCCAGTTTGAATAATGTGGTGGCCTTGTTTTTGCATTTAGCAAAATGGTTTTATCAATCACAGAAATGACACTTCTGACAGAAAGAAAATAAGATGTAAATTAGCTAGAGGAGAAAACAAAGCAGTGACTATTTCATTTGGAATGAGAAAGGCTCAGAAAGGAAATTGTCATGCTGGAGTTATGATCCTATTGCAGTTTCATCACCTAATTTCCAAATGACTTGCAGCCTTCCTTCCAATTATGAAATCTGCATTATTTGACTTGTTAGAACTGGCCTAAAGGGGAGAGAATCATTTGACAAATGCTGAAATGGAGCAACCCTTTAAGAACTTAGTACTTCTCCATGAAAAAGTGTTGTTCAGTAGAAATACGTTAGCCACACACATAATTTTAAATTTTCTTGTAGTCACACTAAAAAAGTAAAAAGAAACAGGTAAGAAGAATTTTAATAATATATTCTATTTAATTCAATATGTCCAAGATACTATTATTTCAACATGTAATCAATGTAAAAATTATTGAGATTTTATCTTTTTTCATACTAAATCTTCAAAGCCCAGTATACGTTTTATACTTATGGGACATCTAAGCGAAGAGTAGCCACACTTCAAGTATTAGTAGCTACATGTAGCTAATGGATACCATATTGAACAGTACGGTTCTAAGGAGGTTTTATATCCAAAGAAAATGAGAGGAAGCATCATTTGCTTCATTTGGTTTTTGAATCTAAAGATAGAGATTTAGAAGAGAAAAAAACTGAAAGAAAGTTTGACAAAATGACTTCTCTGAAGAAGATAATAAAATATATGATTGGGTTTTAGTACAATTAATGTTATTATTGAGCTTTGTTAAGGGTCACAACACATAATGGGATATATACTCTGTTTGAGAATAAGCTAAAAACTCACTCGCACCACCTGACCTTTGTTTCTTTATCCCTTCTTCGTTTTCTGTCCTGCTTCACCCATGACAGGTAGGGAGGTATAGTGGAAAGTGCATAGGCTATGAAAGAAAAGGACTATGAATTGCCTCTTCTTGCTCAGTTCCTGCCTAATATCTCCTGCCCTCATTATCCCTGTGCCAGCCACTGAAAGTATGCACTCATAGTCAATGGAATAGAAGCAGGGTACAAATAGGAGTCACAGCCTCCCTATAGGTGGAATTTAAAGTTAACAGCACTTGCTAAGCAATTCCCTTCCTCCCATAGTGGACCAGTCCATGGTACAGTGCTTATACCTGAAATTGTCTTCTAAACACTCCAGAATAGCTCAGTGTCTAACTACTTCTATTGATATAATTTATCTACTAAGTAGTCTCTCTCTTAATGCTGATGATGCCTAAAATATGCCCAAACTTGCTCTGCCTGTCAGTTTTTGGTCTCAGTCTTCCAAGGTGTTCTTGCTGGGTCTATTCTCTGCAATTAGTCAGTTTTCCATACTTCCATTTCTTCCTGTTGGAGGTCCCACCAATCAACCACCCAATTTTACACAGCCCACTAACAATATGAAAACTTGCTAGGTATATTACATCAAGCAAAGAAGATAGCCTCAATTTCCTCATTTGTATAGTAGGAGTAAATAATATTTACCTTACATGGTTATTATGAAGATCAGTGGGACATTGCATAAGGAAATGCCTTGTAAACTATAAAAAGCTAAGTAAGTGTTAATGATTAAGCTTGCTTAGTAGTTACTATCCTTAATGGCATTATACTCATAAGTAACAATATAACTACTACCAATATTGTAGACATAGCACTTACATTCCTAAAATTTTATGTAACACTCCTTGAATGGGAGTGTAGGTATTATTTAACTAATTATTGTATAAGAAATTTTAAATAATCCAACAGAGAGGCAAAAGAAATGGGAAACAAAATTACTGAAGTCAAGAACACCACATATGACTTTCATATTTGGGGACTTTTTATTTTGAAATGTCCCTTCCATAAACTCAATCAAGTTTATGTTATGTAGTTAATGCTTCAGATGGCAAGTCTAATTGAAAATGTGAAAATGATATTTTTAGTCTTAGGAAAACTTTGGAGCAACCTAGGTTATAATCAACATTGCAAAAATTAGTTTCTTCTATTGTTTCCAAAAAAAGAAATTCTAGCAGGCACAGATTATTTTGATAGTGAGACAGGAGATTTGTAAGTCATTTCAGCAAATAAAAACTGCAAAAAGCCAGATATAGAGTTGATATCATAACATCCTATTGCAACCAAAACCTACAAATCTAGACAGAGACCCACTTGTGTTTCTTATAACACTTAAAACTATTTCAACTCCCTTTTAGAAGCAATTGATCTAGACACCAACAGAGAAGTTAAAAACAGCTTAACCCATAGAGATTCTTAAATGCATAATATTTTACCAGAAAAAAAGGTATAAGGGCATTTACTGTTTTCTTGTATAATTTGTAAAAGACTCAGGCACAGAGCATGCTTGGACTTTGAGGATGGTTCAACAGTTGAAAGGGATAAGCTATTCTTAAGGGCAAAGCCTGAAGTGAGGACACTAACTCAGCAGTGAAGACTACTGCACTAGCTAACAGCCAAATAATCTTACCCGTGGGAGTGCAGCAGATTCTGGCTCTATATAAACTAGTGTCCCTTGCCAATAGATCTACTTAAGTATGTGACCAAGGTGAAGCATATAGTCATGTCACACTAGTCAAATCGTGGCAGGAAAAACTTACTGCACAGGAATCAAATGAAGAGATTAATTAAGGTCTACTTACAAAACTGTGACAATTAGAGGAGCAAACAAGGAACATTGAGTCACCCAGAGACTAGCAATGGCAGAAAGCCATTACCATTCTTAGATTTCTCACTCAAGAGAGTTGGAGCATGGTATGATGGGCCTCTTGGTAGAAGTTATAGGCCAGGAGAGATGCCACAGATGCCACAGATGCCTCAGATTCCATAAACTCTGTTAGAATGCTAGAGCCTCCATGGGCTTAACCTGGAGCCAGCAAACATTTTTTTATAAAGGGCCAGATAGTAAATATTTTGGGTTTTGTAAGCAATGCAGTCTGTGTTACAATTACTCAACTGCACTGTTGTACAATGAAAATAGCCACAGATAATACATAAATGAATGAGCATTGCTGTGGTCCCATAAAACTGTCTAGGAAAATAGGCAGTGGGCTGAATTTAACCCATGGGCCAAAATCTAACCCAAAGGGATCCCAGGTGAAGCAATCCACCAGAGTCAGCCTCTTGTAACACAGAATAGGGCAGGCAAGCAAGGAAAGACTGGATCTAAGGCCAGGGGAAAGGCACAAAGGATAACAGGTACACAATTCTTTAAGTGGCCCATTTAGGGTATGGCAAGAACCCAGCCTTCCTATGACATAAGGAGAGTAATGTCCACTGTCAAAAATAGAGGGGGTAGACCTGGGAGGATATGGGCAGGGGACAAAAGACTCAGTAAAGGAAGGTGGAGGCTGGGATAGCATCCAGACCTAGAACAGGAAAGCATTCTCCAAGTCAGGACTCAAGCCAGAAACTCAGGAATCCACCTAAGGCCTACATGAGGGAACTAACAAGGAACACTGAAGCTCTGTGTACTTGGTAGAGCTTGGGGTTCATGAAAAGCCAGTGTTTCTGACTTACTAACAGTCATTAATCTTTGAGATTCCACAGCGAGAAATCAGAATTCCCTGGTAGTCTCAAGAATTTTCAAAATCATAAGCTGTTTTTATATAGTTTTTATATAACCAGAGACATTGAAATTAAGAACAATCTAACAATAGCCAGAGGGGAGGGGAGAGGGGATTGTGTGGAGAAGGGTTTTCAGGAACTACCATAAAGGACACATGGACAAAACCAAGGGGAAGGGTGGAAGCAAGGAAGGGAAGTGGGTTTGGATGGGGTGGGGAGGAGGGGAGGGAAAAATGCAGACAACTGTATTGAAGAACAATAAAGTAATTAAAAAATAAAAATAAATTTAGAAAATCATAAGTTGTTTTTAAAATACTTCCAATATTCTTTATACTCTGTACTCATTATTGCTGATATCTGAAATGAAACATTTAATAAATAAGACTTATTATATTTTGTAACATTTACAAAGGACTGTAGCCAATAGTAGATATTCAAACTGGTAAATGCCAGCAAATATTACTGGGTAATACTTAAATGGCATAACATTTGTATCACCTAACAAATTTAACAGTACCACATGGAATCACGTGATCACATGTCAAAATTGTCAAGGTAAGAACTTACTTTCCTTCCGAAACTTATTTCTTGGATTACACTCATAGACTTTGTTTAAAATATACTATGTTTATAAACTGACAAATACTTATTTTATTTGCAAGCATGACTCACCATTGGCAGCAGAAAGGTCCACGAACATATGCTTATTAGGTGTCAATAGCTATAAGCAATACTGATTAGCTCATAACCACTTTTCTACATGGTTCTTCCCTGAAAATGTTGACATAAACCTCCTACTCAGCATTTATTTTTTTTTCATTTTTTATTGTTGTTCAAATACACTTGTCTCCATTTTCCCCCCACCCCAGCCATCCCAACCTCACACCCTTGATCCTACCCCACTTTGGTTTTGTCCACATATCCTTATACATGTTTCTGAAAACCCTTCCACCTTCTCCCCCCATTATCCCTTCCTACCTCGCCTCTGGTTACTGTCAGTTTGTTCTTAATTTCAATGTCTCTGGTGATATTTTGCTTGCTTGTTTGTTTTGTTGATTAGGTTCCACTTATAGGTGAGATCATATGATATTTGTCTTTTACCACCTGGCTTATTTCACTTAGCATAATGCCCTCCAGATCCATCCATGCTGTTGCAAAGGGTAGGCATAGCATTTCTTGATCTTGTCTTTCATTTGATGTTAATGGATTCTTTCAGAACAGTAATATCTCTTGGTTGATTGTTTAATTCTTGCAGGGACATTATATTATAATACATTATCTCATTTTCCTGATTCCTCAACTGATTCTTCTGAGGATTCACAATTTGGAAAATATTCTGTTTCCTGAGAAATATTAGGAAAAAATCTCCACATGGAAATTCTACCATGCCCAGCATATATATATAGGGTTGATTGCAATTATACTTGTTTCTACCATTCCTGCCCTTGTGACAGGTCTGAATAAACTGCCTGGTTGGGCCTCATGGGTTTAGGGTCTGGGAAAGAGTTTTAAGATTCTTCTGTCCCTGTTGGGCTAAAGCAACTGTATAAGAACCTGAATCTGGAACCTGGGACTCAAATCAACAATTTGGAGCAGTAGGAAGGAAAAAACATCCAACCAGAACAGAATTAAGAAACAAGAACTCAAAAAAATGAGGAGAGGCTTAGGAACCTCTGGGACAACTTCAAGTGCTCCAACATCCAAATCATAGGGGTGCTGGAAGGAGAAGAGAACAAGAAAGAAATTGAAAACTTATTTGAAAAATGAATGACAGAAAAGTTCCCCAATCTGGCAAAGGAAATAGACTTCCAGGAAGTCCAGGAAGCCCAGAGAGTTGGACCCAAGGAGGAACACACCAAGGCACATCATAATTAAGTTACCCAAGATTAAAGATAAGGAGAGAATCTTAAAAGCAGCGAGAGGAAAGGAGACAATCACCTACAAAGGAGTTCCCATGAGACTGTCAGCTGATTTCTCAAAAGAGACCTTACAGGCAAGAAGGGGCTGGAAAGAAGTTTATCAAGTCATGAAAGGCAAGGACCTACATCCAAGATGACTCTATCCAGCAAAGTTCTCATTTAGAATGGAAAGGCAGATAAAGTGCTTCCCAGATAAGGCCAAATTAAAGGAGTTCATCATCACCAAGCCCTTATCATATGAAATGTTAAAGGGACTCACCTAAGAAAAAGAAGATAAAAAACTATGAACAGTAAAATTGTAAGAACTCACCACTATCAACAACTGAACCTCAAAAACAAAACCAAAAACTAAGCAAAGAACTAGAGCAGGAACAGAATTAGAGAAATGGAGATCACATGGAGGGTTATCAGTGGAGAGGGGGTTGGGGAGAAGTGGAGGAAGGTACATGGAATGAGAAGCATAAATGGTAGGTACAAAATAGACAGGGGGAGGTTAAGAATAGTATAGGAAATGGAGAAGACAAAGAACTTAAATGTACAACCATGCACATGAACTAAGTGTAGGGGGGATGCTGGAGGTTGGGGGCTGTGAGGAGGAGGGGAATAAAACAGAAAAAAAAATGGGACTACTGTAATAGCATAATAAAAATATACTTTTAAAAAACAATGCTCAGTTTAAGATCACAGTAAGGCCGCATTTATAATCCCTTGAATTTATGTCTTTCAAAAAGGACCAGTTTTTTCACTGCCCATTGGTAATTCTTTTCCCATTGTGACCAACATTGTGGAAAGGCTCCAACTTCTGAAATTCTTAACAAGACTGTAGAATCTTGTAGCATTTACTCCCAATGTAACTTTTTGCTAACACAAAGCAGCAAGCCAGAGTTAGAAAAGCTATAGGCCTTCCCTCCACAGAGTATACTGCATTCCTCACTAACAGAGACAACAGAACATACACAACAATAGAGACCTCTCAACTATTGTAAGCCAGGTATCATGTCTTCAATGACCACTCTGATTCTACCAAACCTCCTAATAATGTCTCCCTTCACTATTACCTGAATTGTTCAGTTGTGATTCCTGAGTTCTCTCTTTTTTTAAATCAGAGTAATATAGGATCTTCATTCTCAAATGAAAAAGAATTAAGAAAAATACCATGAATTTTAGAGTTTGATTCTGAATTAACTTTGGGAGGACTCATTTTTCTTGTCCTATAGATTTTTCAAAATTGGGGCAATTAGTTGTACAGTCTTTTTGATTTGGTCCACGAGGTGTTGAAAGGAGCCAAGTCAACCATTTTTTCAATTTAGTGTTTTTTATCCCACTGAAATTGCTTTTCTCTGAGATTTCAGGAAGGGAAATACAGTGTTGTGTTACTTAAAATGAATTACCTGTACTCTTAACCACCGCCAGGATAATTACCACTTCTTTCAGCTCCTAATGACTAGCTTTCTAATTTCATGATTTTTTTTTCTTATAAGCTTCAGGGACACTCTAACCATAATATATAGTTTGAATATAATATTCCTTTGAATCTCATTTCCCAATAAACCTTATAAATTACCATTATTCCTCATTTAGACTGTTCACAAATATTTTACTTGGAGCTTAAATCTCTTGTTTAGTCTTATTTTAAAGTTGGATTTTGGGCAATGTTATTTACGTCGTTGTGGCAAAATGACATTTAAGAATGTGACAGAAACTTGTGGTACCATAAAATAGTTTGGTTTATTTTTTCTTTTAGAAGCCCAAAGTTAGTTTACAAATTGACAGCTTCCCACTTAGTGGTTTCATAATAACTAATGGAATTCTAGTGTTTTGTGTTATTTTGGCAGTGAACCACACCCATTCAAAAATTGAAAATACTAAATATAGCAATTCAGAGATTTATTGCATCTATCTGCATATTATATTCCTTGTATTTTCATTTGCTTCAAAATTTTTACTACAGGTAAAGTCTCAGTGTTGCGTTTTATTTCTAGATGGTTCCTGGAAAAATCACCAAAAAGCCAGAATCAGCCTTATTTTCAGAAATCATTGGCCAGTGGCTTAATGTTGCTTCCAAAGAGTGTCTGCAGGATAAGTAGCAAACTTTTACAGGGCTTTTTCTCATCTCTGTCAGTGGCACAGATCACTCCTATATTCACCTATTCATCTTCCATTAACAAGAATTTAGGAAGGAGATCTTCCTAAACCTTAGCAACCTAGTCTGGAGACCCTTTAGGCTTATATAGGCAATGCAATTGAGAGTGGCACCGAAGTGGTGTGCCCTGAGATGAGCTGAGTGGAACTCTCAGAGTGGGTGCTACTGGGACAACTGGCCGATGATAGCCTCACTCTCTAATAGCTGCTGCTAAAGGTGTAGCCTCACTTCCAGGGAAAGTGAGAAAGGGGAGAATGGGGTAGACATGGAGCAAAGAGCAAGAACCATACCACACAGAGACAAGATTAATATCATACTGGTGTCTTGAGCTAGAAATAAACAGTAATACAATGTATGTACCCAGGGTCTTTAAACAAAGCAGGTGGTACCCTAGTGACTAATACCCTCAGAGATGTAAGGTAACCTGGAGAAGGACCAGCATCAATTCTAATCTTCACAGGGTCTGTTTACATGGATAGAAATTACAAATATAGGAAAGTTCTTTGTGGAAGTCTTGTTTTTACAGCACACTTTTTCTTTTTGACATTCTGCCTATTGAGAGGCAGGATTTATATCATCTCTCCTTGAACCTAGGCAGGTTTGTGGTTCAGCTGTACCCAATAGAATACAAAAGAAATGTTATGTGACTCCCAAGGCTAGGACAGAAAAAGAAAGTTAGGTTCTGCCTTGTTCACTACAACATTCCTGCTTAGAGTTCTGAGTCACCATGGAACAAGTCCAATTACCCTGAGCAGTCACACTGTGTGGAAAGAAAACCACATGAATAGACTATGTATAGATGCTCCAGATGATGGCCAGTAACTGCCATCAACTGTCAACCATGTGAGTGCACCATTTGAGATATTCAACCAAGTCAATATTTCAGATGACTGCAGCCTCATATTTGACTGCAACTGCATAAGAGCTCTCAAGTGAAAAATCCTACCTGAACCCTGCATGAATTCTTGTCTCCAGGCAGTATAGTTTAACTAGTACCTAAGTATCAGTAGATAATACTTACAAAGGGATAGTAAGTCTTAAAAGCCTTACACAAACCTTTACCTAATAATTAGACTGTAAATTGGATTAGGCCTGATTGTTTTTGCTCTGGTGTTCTTTATGATTTTAGCATTTTCTTCATGCCTTCAATGAAATCTATTCAGCATTTCTCTGTTGTATTTTAAGGACCTGAGCTCTTTGTTAGTAAAGCAGACCCATTCCCCACAATGGCATGCCTTCTCTCTTTTTCTTTTTTTTTACTGGTGGATTTTTTAATAGATATTCCATTTCAAGCTGAGGAAATTCTTTTTTTTAAATAATTACTTTATTGTTGTTCAATTACAGTTGTCTGCATCCTCTCCCCTCCCCTCCCCCACTCCCTCCAACCCCACCTCCCTTCCCTGCCTCCCTCCTCCCCCTTG
>PVJI01023371.1:0-23689 GCA_004026765.1 Micronycteris hirsuta
TTCAAGGAGTACATCATCATGCAGCCTCTACTATATGAAATGTTAAAAAGTTTCGTATGAGAGCTCAGGAGAGAAGGCACCTAGGCCAGATCAGCTACCGGGAAATTTAGATCAGCCACAGCCAAGACGCTTCTGAGGTAAGCAAGCAAATACAACCAGAGAAACAAAATAGAACCAGAGACATTGAAGTTTAGAACATTCTGGCAGTAACCAGAGGGGAGGGGGAAGGGGACAAGGGGGACAAGGGTATTCAGGACCTGCAATGAAGGACACATGGACAAAACCAAGGGGGAGGGTGGAAGCAAGGGAGGGAGGTGGGTTTGCCTGGGGTGGGTTGGGGGGAGGGTAAATGCGGACAACTGTAATTGAACAACAATAAAATAATTTAAAAAAAGATATTAAAAGAGAGAGATGTTCAGAAACTTAATGATCTACTGCTTGAGAATAGCAGAGTGGGTGCACAGTAAATAAAAGGACATGAGAAAAGAAAACAAGACTTCCAGTCAAGATGGCAGTGTAGGCAGACATGGCTTGCCTCTTCACAAAGCCACATCAAATATTACAACTAAAATATAGAACAACCATCACTCAGGAACAACAGAAATCGAGCTGAATAGGAAGTCTGACAACTACAGAATTAACAAAATCACATCCATCCAGACTGGTAGGAGGGGCACAGACACAGAATGGGCTTGTCCCACACCCATGTAGATAAAAATTGGGGAGGGATATCTCAGGAGCGAGGAGTCCCAGACCCACACCAGGCCTCTCAGCCCAGGATTCTAATGCCAGAAAAATAAGTCCCCACAACTTGTGGCTGCAAAAATCAGTGGGGATTGAGTCAGTGGAAGAAATTCCTGGTGCCCAAAGCAGTTCCTCTTAAAGAACTCACACATGGACTCACCTGCTCAGACTCACTTCCTCTGAGCTCCAGCAGCTTGAATGGCACCAGTGGTAAACAGGGAGAATCTGAAATGTCTGGCATCAAGGCGAGCAGAGGCCATTATCCCTTTTCTAAACCCTCCTCCACAGAGCCAGCCAGCTGGTGCCATATCTGAGACTCCATCAACCTGGATAACACCGTTTGACCTGCCTTGGATATTCACAGAGCTCTGCCCCACCCAACTTATGGGCCCACCCAAGCTACTTTTCCATAAGAATAGCTGGTATTGGCGCCTACATCCTATCAAACAAGCAACAGGTGGCTTCAGTGAGCCCTAGCAGCAGCCATATTAGATTCACAGCTTGGCTTCACCTGGGAATCTCCAACCTTAGCACAAGTAGCAGCCATCTCAGGTTGCTTTACAGCTCAGGAAGGGTGCCCCTGGCAAAATACAGGTGGGAGCTGACCTTGGCCTGCACCACCCAGGAAACCCCAGGGCCAGCACACCCAGTGGACAGGTACAGACCACTTGGAGCACCACCACCCTACCCCTGCACAATTGACCCACCACAGAGGGTGGAGGTTGGTGGTCCGTGGTAATAGCCAGTCCTTGCGGCTGACTGGCCTGAGTAAATCCCTCTCATTGATCTTCCAACAGCAACCAAGGCTCAACTACAAGAGGAGGAGGTACTCAGTCCACACAAAGGGTGCTCCTCAAGTACCCAGCTTGAGTGATAGAGAAGGCTGCGCCACTGGACCCTACAGAGCACCTACTACATTAGGCCACAAAACCAAAACACAGAGTCAAAGAAGCTCTACCCAATATTCTTATTGTACATCATAGCACAGTTGCCTTGATGTACAGAAAAAAAGATTATTAATCACAAGGTTTTTTACATCAGAAGTGGTTTCTAGGAAGACTTTCATAAAGAGGGATTTGACCAACCAGGAAATTGAGACAGGAAGCAGAAAAAGTTCAAATAAGATAAATGCTGGGGAAAGTTTAAATGGAAGAAGACATGCCCAATACTGTCACAGATACTTACAAAATAATTAAATTCTGTAGGGCTGTCTTCTATATGTCAAAGAATCCATGAATAAATATTGGTGGTACTACTGGCTGCTATTTATCAAGCACAAATCTTACATCAGACATTACGCTAAATTTCATTTAATCCTGACAACTACAATGTAGGTAATATTATTATCATCCTAATTTATAGATGATACCTAGATTAAGCATTTTCCCCCAAGTCACACAGCTGATATGTTGTGGACCAGGAATAAAACCAGGTTCTGACCCCTCTAAGCCCATACTCTTCCTGCCTCCAAAGAAAAGCAGATTTTACTTTATAAACTTAATAGACCTCAACTATATTACACTGCAATGATATGAGTGTGTGGAGTGGGGAGTGATGGTGCTAACAGCCATTTCTCTGTACTTCTTACCTTCCATTATATCTAAAAATGTTCATTATTCTCTTTGCCGTCATCCCTTACAATTAGGGGTGGCCAATACAACCTAGATCTGGCTAGTGAGATAGAAGAGAACAAAAAAAGACCGCCTGTCCTCCTTTTCCTGCTTTTGGACACTCATTTGAGAAGGTGATGCTCGTAAGATTTTGCTGCCATTTTGTGACCTGTGACACACTGAGGCAGAAAAGTACCAAAAGAGGTGCTGTCCTTGAAGACCTTCACTGAGCCACTCAGCCAATCCTGTATTCACCTATGTCCACACTGCTTGTATAAGGTGTACGTCCCTATTGATCATACTTCTAAGTTTTCCTTTACTTGAGTAAAAAGCACTCTAATTGATCCTGGGTGCATAGAAGTTACTAGGTAAAGAAAATCATGGCATGAATCATGACATACCAAGATGAGAAAAACACTCACCTTGTTTGTTCAATTTTGTCCCAACTTCAGGCAGACTACAGTAAACAACATCTCCCAAAGCTTCCTAAAAAAAACACACACATACACAAAAAAAACCCTCTAAGAAATCAAATTAAACCTCCAAGTAAATAGGAATAAGCCAAACACCACATCCCTTATAATTTCAGATAGTAGTATATATTTTATACTTGATGGACCACATTTTTTTTTCTTACAACCCTTAAAACAGAAAACTATTCTTAGCTCACGACCTGGAAGAAAACAGGCCATTAGCTGGATTTCCCACACGCAGTAGTGACCCCTGTTACAAACTATATGTCCCCCAAAAGATTACTATCTCCTGTAAAAAACAAACACACTTTGTGTTTTTTCAGCTCTGCAGTTTTACTTAGGCCTTTCTCGTACTGCTTTTGCTGAAATCCTACCCACTGACTCTACAAATCATAGTCCTCACGCCTTTGTCCTCCTTGAGGATCCTGACTCCAATAAGAAATGATCTGCCAGGTGAGGGATACCACACCTTGTACCATCATGTTATCCATCATGTAATGTTTTGTAAGTCATTTTCCAAGTAGGTAGTTACACTCATAAATAAGCTCCAGGAGGTGAGGACAACACATACAATACCTCACAAAGCACCTTATACTGGGCTTTAGTAGGTACACAGATATGCCAATGAAGATATAGTTGTCACTGACTCTCAATATCTGATATTCCAGCATTTCTAAAGAATCACATTTCTATCAGTTAAATCCCCGTTCCCTCTAGTGCCCCACTTCCCACAGAGATCCAGCTGAAAATCACTGACCTGTTCTGCTACTTGCCTTTTCTTTTACACCGGGGGTGTCAAACTCATTTTCAGTGGGGGCCACATCAGCCTCGCGGTTGCCTTCAAAGGGCCGAATGTAATTTTTAAGACTGTATAAATGTAACTACTCCTTAACTAGGGGCAAGGAGCTCTACATTTGGCCCTTTGAAGGCAACTGCGAGGCTGATGTGGCCCCCAGTGAAAATGAGTTTGACACCCCTGTTTTACACAGTATTTCAAATATGGGATCAATGGGAATAGAGGAGTTAACAGAGAAATAGGATAAATAAAAAGGTTTCCCTCTGTGTAATTTGTGCCAGTCTAGGTTTTCCTGTCTTCATGTTCCCCTGGTCATGTGCATATCACTGTATCCACAAAACACTGACAACTCTCTGCCCTTTTATTTACTCTTCCTTTTCTGCCTCCTTCCTTAACTGCCCAATATGAAACAAACACATTTCTTTCTTGAGTATGATTGATGTTTTTCTCAGGGCCTGTAAAGAGCCCAATACTACTGACAGAATAAACAAATTTTAAAAGGCAGAGGCAATCCAATTTAGGTGGGAGCAGACTGTTTTAACTATTTTGAGACAATCCAATACCTGTGCAAAATTGCTGATTCCCACTGTTCCAATACCATTTTCTGTTGTTATCCATTCATGTTTCTCTGTGAATTTACGCACTAAAATAGAAGACCAATATTTCAGAAAAGCAGTAGCATCACTTCTTAAAAAGCACTTTTTATATCAATGATGTCAAAAGGCAAAACTTTCCCAATAATTGTGTCTGACTTACTGACACTGCCTTTCAATAGTACAACCGCCCAGGAAAAAATGGATCATGTGAAAACATGGCATATCTCAACAGTGGCATTACTCAGACAAAGACAGCTTGATGTGAACACCTTGTGCACCTTCTGGAGGTTTGATCATCTGTTCTAACGTCACTTAGCCTAAATCACACAAAATTTTGGAGGACATTTCAAATGTATACTTTTATACTAACTGGTCTGTCTTGCAGATAAAGTCTGTCCCTCTGAAGACAGATATGGAGTGATGAGGTTCTGGGATGAGCACTCATGCTTATAAATTATTTAACCTAAAAAATAATAATGTGCCTCTTCAGAGCTGACCTAAGAGAGCTTCACTGCAACTTGGTTATAAAGTGGAATGTTACAGGAATGAAATTGACCTGGAACAATTATAATTTGAACAAATTCTTAAAATTCCATTTTAATGGAATTCAGGCCTGCCCTGGAAGAAATAGGCTACCACCATTTAAAGAAGCAAACTACAAGATCAGAACTCAACAGTCACCTCAGAGCTAAGCCATTTATTGGTAGAACATCAAGCTCTGCTGAACACTCATCGGACAGGTTAGCCCTTGGCTTTATGAACTTCTCTCAAAGACGTGGTGGAACTATTATTCAAGGATTCCTGGAAGAAAGACTAACCAAAGTTCAAGAGATGTGAAAAAAATTATTTAGGATTTAATGTTAAAAGTACTTGCTTTAAGGAATAAGTACTTTTTAAAAAGCATAATGCTATATCTTATATATATATATATATAAGTGTACATATATATTTCCAAAGTGAACTATTTTTCCAAAAATAATGCATCAGAAGTTAATTGGAAAATGGTTCATTAATTCCAATACTGTTTTAAAGTAAGCCTTGCTGGTTTACTCTTTCCCCTTACCCAAAGACAGTTGTACTTAAAACAGCATTAAACCTCTTTGATCACACAGTTCTGATATGCAACAGAATGTAAATAGAGTATAGTTTATTATGTTATTTTCCCCCAATCAATAAAAAGCTTTCATTTTACACTCTTCAGTGGAAGAAGTTGCAAAATTTGTCACAAAGGAATCTGCTTTACTTCATTCCACTTCAACTGAATGCTTCAGGTCAATCTGATCTTTCCATTAAAAAGTTTAAGGTTAGGCCCTGCCCCACGTGGCTCAGTTGGCTGGACAACACCCTGCACAGTCCTGCACAAACCGAAAGGTTGGAGGTTTGATTCTGGGTCAGGGCGCATGCCTGGGTTTACAGGTTTGGTTGCTGGTCGGGCTTGTGAGAGGTAACATCTCTCTCACATTTTTTATTTTCTCTCTTTCTCCCTCCCTCCCTCTCTAGAATCAATATTAAAAAAAAGTTTAAGGTTTTGTACTGTTCTGATGGCAACATTGTTCCAGCCTTTTGCCTTTTCTTGACTATTTCATTCATAGTTCTTAGAAGCTCTTTCCTGCCAGAAGTCTTGTCTAGCTCTCCAAGCCTGGGGTCCTGGGCCATTGAGCGTGCTCCCATAGCACCCTGCACTACTCTCCTCCCACCCAGACCCCCAAACACACTCATAGCACTTTACATGCTACAGATACAGCCCATCTGTCAATCTCCCCCAGGATGTAGACTGTAAGTACAACACAAGCAAGCCAGAGTTTATTTCATTTGTATTCACAGTTCTAAACACAGTGCTTGACATACTGTAAACACTTATCAAGTTGGAGTGAAGTGATGTTTAGTAAGGAGATTCTGAGCAAAAATACTTAGTATAGAGTTATTGGCAACAACTCTGAATTCTCCCTATTATTCTCCTACAACTCTAGAACTGGCAGTTTAAATCTAATATACCTTTTAAAGGGCTGGAGAACTAACTATAAATACATGACTTTTCTCTGAGATTATTGTCCTGATTTTGGCCTTGCCATCTTACCTATTTGTAAAGATAACCTTAGGGTGCTCTCACATTCAAATTAGCAACCGAACAACCAGAGTTTAGAGCAGGGGTGTCAAACTCATTTTCACTGGGGTGCTGATGGGGGCCACATCAGTTTCGTGGTTGCCTTCAAAGGGCTGAATGTAATTTCAACTCTTAAAGGAGCTGAGAAGTAGTTACATTTATACAGTCCTAAAATTACTTTGGTCCTTTGAAGGCAACTGGGAGGCTGATGTGGCCCCCGTGAAAATGAGTTTGACACCCCTAGTTTAGAGGAAGAGATAGCAACATTATTAAATTTAATGCACTCAGGTCCACTTGACATGAAGTCCATGTAAGTCTTTTTCTAGGCTATGCTATTTCGGCTAAAGAATGATTAGTACAATTCTTTAACCCTTGGCCCAACAGAAAAAAAAGTGGACAGGAGATTAGGTTAATAATTACTTTCTTACTGAGCTTTGAAAAACAGCTTTTGGCTTCAAAATTAGGCGTTTTGAGTAATTTATGAAAAGTTTGTATTTTCCTTCTTTCAAAGTCACTGGTCTGATAAAATACAGGGTTCGGCACAAGTAACACCCCTGCTTTTTCTTACAAAATCACAAGCATGTAATTCTGTAACATAACAATAACATACTCAAGCACACCATATGACACCTTAGGTGAAATGTTCAAATTAAAACTATAAATTATTACATTACCAACTACACTCACACAGACATTACTTCTGTATATTAATATCCATCAACTTTTTTACTGTTTATTTGATTCTATGAACTGATAATAAGTAACACTTATCAAGTACTTACTATGTGTCAGACTATATGTACAATAGTTACATTATATCATTTCACCCTCCCAAAAACTGTGAGGTATTATTTCCATTTTTCTCTTGAGGAAAACAAAGTTTTCTTCTCACTTCAGCTAGGAAAAATCTAGACCCACTGTTTAATTTTACTTCAGAGGTGTCAGTGATGGACCGTGGAGCAAACTAAAACCTATTATTTGTCTCTACTTACAGGGTCCAGGATGCCCACAAATTCGAGATAATCTCTAAGGTCACGAAGAAGCTTAGCGCCACTTGGGCGATTCTCAGCGAGCGGCTGACACTCCAGCCAGAAAGAGCCGGGACTCGGCGACCCCGCCTGTCCAGGCCTCTTGCCCCGGGCTCCCTAACCTGCAGGACAAAGGCTGCGGCGTTGTCCACGACACTTAGGGAGGGGAGCTGGGGTCACACAATTAGAGATCCCGGAGAGAAAAGAAGTGTGTTCAGGGGTCGCCAGGTTAGACCCCCCACGATCCGCAGCGGGGACTCGAGGTAAGAATCAAGGCGAGGAGGGAGGTGTCCCAGCCCCCAACCCCCGCCCCCAAGCACCCCGGCTTGCTCCACGTGCCCACCTACGCTTACCCGAGAGCAGATTGGGGCTGGTGTGCAGCGTCCGGACGGCGCCGGCCCGTAGGCCCCAGGGCCGCGGCGCACAGGGCGCGGCGGGCGCAGAGGCAGCGCGCAGGCTGCAGGCCAAGGCCCGCACGCTCCGCGCCGCTCGGAGCGCCATTTTCGTAGGAGTCCTAGGGTCGCGGCACAGCTCCTCGGCCACCCGGGCCGGCGGGGGCGGAGTGGGGGCGGCCCCGGACCGGAGCGTGGAGGAAAGGGGCGGGGCCTAAAGGACAGAGGGCGGGGCACGGTTAGGGCGATATTCCAGAGGGGCGTGGAAGGTCCTAAAGCCCGGAAGGCGCTGCAGACGAAGGGCGGGGACTAGTGCAGCGTGCCGGGTCTGAGCGGGGCTGCTGGTCGTAGAGACTGGGCCACCCCGAGAGGGGTGGGGCTCTGCTCCGGGCGTGGCTTCTAGGCGAGGTTAACTGCTGGGTTTGTAGCTCTGGGCTCCGCAACTGGCTTTATCATGAGAAGGGCTGTGGGATGTGATGACTCTGCTGAGCCAGTGCATTCTCTTGCCTTTGGGCCCAGGGGTCCCGGGAATGGTGGGTGCTCCCAATCCTGTTAGGATGCGGCCCCGCCCTGCTAGGGAGGGTTAAGGTCACGCAGAGTGATTTCTAGTGAGGTCCAAACAGAATCATTCCAGCAGAAGATGGTTCTTGGACATTGGCCAAGACACAAATGCAATTTCTCTTTGACTTTTTGAAATATTGGAAACAATCCAGAAACCCTATTTATTACTTTACAGATCCTAAAAGGGTCAGGGTCCCCAAACAGGGGACGACAGAATCTTGAAACTCAAGAAGGGCTTGCCAAAAGATCAGGATTGGCTTCTTGGTGGAGACTGGAGTGGAGCCAGTTAAGGCAGGAGCAATCAAAAGGCAGAGTTCTCTCTCCCTCTCTCCCCCTCCCTCTCTTGCCCACTCTCCTTCCTCTCTCCCTCTTCTTCTTCCTCTGTCTCCCACTCTCCCTTTCTCCCTATCTCTCCGCTTCTCTCTCCCCCCTCCTCTCTCTCCTTCTCTCTTCCGCCGTCTCTCTCTGTCTCCAACTCTCTCCTCTCCATCTCCTCATCTCCCTCTTCCTTTCCCTCTCTCCCTATCCTTTTCCCTCTCTCTTCCTCCCTCTGCTCTCCCACTACCTCTCCTCCTCTCTCTCCCTATCTTTCTTCCTCCCTCCCTTTTTCCTCTCCCTTTCCTTCTCTCAACCTCTCCTCCTCTCCCCCTTTCTTTCTCCCTCTTCCTCCTCTCCTTTTCCTTCTCTCCATCGCTTTTAACTTCTCCGTCTTCTTTCTCCCTATTATTCTCTCTCTCTTTCTCTCCTTCTTTAAATTCTCCCTCACCCACAGTCTTTCTCACCTTTTCTCCCTTTCTCTCCCTCTCCCCTTGCCTCTCTCACCCTCTCTTTCCATCTCTTTTCCTCCCTCTCCCTCTTTCTCTCTCGCTGTCCCTGTAACTCTCCCTCTCTCCTCTGCCCCTCCATCTCTGTGTCCCCCTCCCTCTCCCGCTCTTCCTTTTTCTCCCTCTCCCTCTCTTACTCTCTCCCTTCCTCTCTCCCTCTCTCTTCCTTTGTCTCCCTATCTCCCTCCCTCTTTAGTCCTCCGTTACTACTGGATAGGAACCAGGCCCAGAGCTGGCCTGTCTCCAAAGGCCTGTAGTATGTGGATTCTTGACTTTGCGTGGAAAAGATTTCACAAGATCAGTCCAGGAGATGTTGAGAGTACATTTGTTAAAGCTGGGGACAGTGACACAAAGGAGGGCTTAGGGTCAAAAAAGCAAAAGGAGAGAGCTTTGGCTCTCTAGAAATGTTACAGGAAAGAAATGAGCCTAGGTGGGGCTGTTTTGGCTCATTGGAAAGTCAGAGATAAGAGACCTTAGAGACAGGTTCTGGGGGTTAGCCCCAGACAAGCTGCTGCTCATTGCCCCCCTGGTTGCAAGTCTTGTGGGGGGACCTTTAGAGTTTAGTTGATGTGAGCCTGAGAGAGAAGAAAGGTATGGGCATACTCCCAAAAGAGAGTATGCCCTGGGTCCTTCATCTGGAGGGTTTTGAAGACTGGGAGTTTAGGGGAGGGTCTCGATAGAATATTCATCAGTTTTATGCTGACTCACTGAAATGAGATTTATCCCTTATCTTCATCTGTCCTTCTGTGTAGTTGGCCTTAATGGCACTAATTGGATTTCTGCTATATCCCTAAGTAGGGTGATTTAAGCTATTTACACTCTGGTTGTAGCAGAATAGTGTAGACCATTTACTCTGAAGTGTCCTTGGTTAGGGGAGATAGGATTTTTTGATTTACTTAATGGCTGTAAACTGCTTGGCTCCGTCTTTTTCAGTTCCCCTATGCTATGTCTGGCTCCTGGCCTGTCTCCCCTGTCCTCTCTTGCTCTCTCTTCTGTATCCCTCTGCCTCTCCCTCTCTCTTTCTTTTCCTTTCTCTACATGATCCTGTCACTTTCTCTTCTCTTAGCTTTTCTTCCTTCCTCCCTTACCCTCTCCCCCTTTCTATCTCTTCCTTCATCTCTCTCCATCTCCCTCTTTCTTCCTTTCTCCCTTTCCCATTCCTTCCTCTCCCTCCCTCTCCTTCCCCTTTTCTTCCCTAATGCCCTTTCCTTCTCTCTTTATAGCTCATTCTGCCTTTCTGTCTCTCCCTCTGCCTATTTTTCTCTTGCTCTTTCCCTCTCTGTCTCCCACTCTTCTCTCTCCCTCCCTCCCTCCCCCTCTCTTCCACACTCTCCCTCTCCCCATCTCTTCCGCTCATACCTCTCCCTCTTTCTCTTCCCATCTCCCTTACTTTCCCTCTCTCTCCTTTTCTTACTCTCTTCTCCTCCCCCCTCCCTCTCTCCCCCTTTCCCACTCCTCCCCCGCTCATTCTCCCCCTCTTTGTTTCTCTCTCCCTCTCTCTCACCGTCTCCCTTTTCCTCTTCCTGTTCCTCTTTCTCTCCCATTCTCTCCTCTCCTCCCTTTCTTTCTCTTTCTCCCTTCACTCTCTGCCCTCTCTTCCTCTCTTCTCTCAACCTTCTGTGTCTCCCTCACACTTTCCCTTTGCCACCTTTCTCCTCCTCTCGCCCTCTTCTTTTTTCTCTCCCTTTCCTTCTCCCTCTAACTTTCTCCTCTAGTCTCTCCCCCTCAACCCCCCTTTCCCTCTTCCTCTCTTTTTCTCTCTTCCCCCTTCTCCCTCTGCCTCTGCCTTTCTCTCCCTCTTCCCTCCCTTTCTCATCCTCTTTCGTTCTGCCTCCCTCTCTCTCCTTCTTCCCTCCCTCCTTGTATCCCTCTGCCTCTCCTTCTCCCTGTTTCTCTCCATCGTTCTCTCCCTCTCTCTTCCTGTCTCTACCAACTCTCTTCATCTTTCTCTGTCTCAAAAACAAAAGGGAAAGGAAAGGAAAAGCAGAGAGTTCAGTGTAGCATGGTCTGAACCAGGGTCTTCTGAAAAAAGCAGAGGACATGTCCCCATTCATGCAGACAGATAATAATTAAGTTCTGGGAAAGACAGATTTTATAGAGTGGGAGTGAATCAGCGAAGAAACACTGGGGTGGAAAACACTTCAAGCACCTTGCAGTGTGTGTTTGGAAGGCCCATATGTAATTACACTGAGCTTCTGCCCATTTGTAAAGCTGGGGTTACTGGCAGATCAGTGCAGTACCGTGCAAGGGCTGTCATGCTCCATGTTCACCTGAACAAATAATGGTAATTTTCTGAGCCCTTGCTCTGTGCCCGGAACTGTGCAAACATTATCTTTTCAATCCTTTCCAAACCCCTTTCTGGTGAATATTAAATTCATTTCATAGATGAGGAGCTGGAGGCTCAGAAAGTTTAAACAACTTGCCCTGGAGTGAAATAGGACATGGCAGGCAATAATTGTATAGAACAAAGTAGAACCCACCTCAGATGGGGGAAATGCTTTAAATGCTTGCCCAGGGCAGGGTGACAACCTGTTCCAGAGAACCAGCAAGCCTTGGGGCATATGGGAGGGATGACTCAGATAGTTTATGAGGAGATTTAAGAGAAGCAACCTCTACTGTGGCCAGATCTGGCTAGCTCAGGCTCGTCAGGGGTCACATCATGGGACAATCGTCAGCACAGAATGTGATCGAAGGAATTGCCGGTTTGATAGTCACAGTCAATACAGAAATGGAGAGTAGATGAGAAGGATGAGAAAGAGAAATGAAGAATGTACAACTACTCCAGATTTCCTTTTTGAAACAGACTGTTTTGTATGTGTTTGGGTAGGTTTCTGTTTATTGGGAGATGTGTACACCTTGCTATGGGTTGTTTGATGAGCATCTCTGCACATAAGCTTATGTTCATACCTGACATAATAAAGAATGGCTGTGGGCTTTTGTGTGGATAGAAGATAATGAAATAGCCAAGGTTTTATGTATATTGCATGTTACATGGGTCTCTGTTTATAACGGATCCTAGGTTTTGATTGTCAGGGTAGCAGGGTGGGATTCTGATTCAACCGTCATAAAAAGACATTTAAGCTCTCACCTGGATAAAGGCTGGCAATAGTCTAACTCCAGGCTTGATTCAGTCAGCTTTTAAAGACCTCATTAAGCATGCATGTTCCCTTCATCTTACTGCTCTGCCATCTTCAGATTGTTCCCCGTAGTCTCGAGGTAGCTGCCAAAGTTCCAGGGGTCTCGCTCAGACCAGACAATGTCCAGCAGCATAAGAGCCCAACTGTCTACGTCTCTTTTCATTGGCAAGCAGGCCTTTCCTGGAAGTGTCCTAAAGACCTCTCATTTTTCACTGGCCAGACCGAGGCACGTTCACACTAAACCTCTCATTGTCAAGGGAAATGAATTACCATTACTAAGACAAATCAGATTTTACCTTGAGGTGGTTACAGGGTCACCTTCCCAGGAGTATGCGGGGGAAGGATAGATGGCTACCTGAAACACAGTCAGGATTCTGACAGCAAGGAGGAAAGCATAGACTAGATTTGGGGCAGGCAACCTCGAGTATCCGCCACAGTGGGTATGTGAGGCTGCGTTGGAGAGGATGTCTGAGGTGCTTCCCTGGCTTGGGTGAGGGGTACCGTGCACGGCTCCACGCAGACCTCTGGAAGCCTTCTGTTATCTGCCTGTGGTTCTCAGAATTTAGAGCTTGGTTATCGAGTCTCACTGCACACTGGAATCACCTGGGGGGCTTTAAAAAAGTATTGACACCTGGGCCCCAGCCCAGAGAATCTGATACATAGGGCTGAAGTCTAGGGATCCTAGCATGCAGCCAAGGTTGAGAACCACTGGTATAGATCAACAGTTCCCAAAGTATCATGTAGGGAACACTAGCCCTACTGAGGTGCTGCAGTACTGGGTGCCTCGGCCAAAGAGGTTTGGGAATCATTACATACTTTGTCGCTCATGCTCATCTCACCCCAGGAGATTCACAATGCACATTTAGCATATTAAAAGCTCTGACAATTCCAGTGCTAAAGAACTTGTAGCCTTTTATAATCCAGCATTTCCCACATTTGATCCAAAAACATTTTGAGGGCCACGACACCTGTTACAGGTTGAATTGTGTCCTCTACAGAGATACATGGAAGTCCTAACCCCCAGTACCTCAGAATGTGACCATATTGGAAATAGGAACTGTTGCACATGCCATTCATTAAGGTGAAGCCATGATGGAGTAGGATGAGCCCTTAGTCCAATATGACTGGTATCCTTACAAGAAGAGGAAAAGAGACAGAGAAAGACATACAGGGAAACCAGGTGACAGCAAAGGCAGATGTCAGAGTGACGCATCTACAAATCAAGAAACGACAAGGAGTGCTGGCAAGTGTTGGAAGCTAAAAGAGAAGATTCCTCTGTGGAGCCTTCCAAAGGAGCGTGGCCCTTTTGACATCTTAATTTTGAGCTTTTATCCTCCAGAACTGTGAGACAATAAATTTCTGTTGTTTTAAGCTACCCAGTTCGTGAGTCTTTGTTCTGGCTGCCCTGGCAAACTAATATGATGGCCATTAGCATCTCTCAGACACAGTTTGAGAAACCCTGAACTGTTAGAGTATCATTCAGAGGCAACCCCTGACTGATCAAAAAGGTGAAATAATTAGTCTGCAGAAGAAATTTTTTTTTGAACTCCAGGCTATTTGTTTTATTTCTAGAAGAAAATACATTTGAAACAGTCTGTCACAGTAGTGGCAATTGTACGTGTACATATATCCATATTTTTATTAGTTTTTTTACTTGCCAGCCTTGGTAACGTCGATGGACACAGAAAACACTGACTTGGAGAAAGTACAGAATCACTAGTTAAGAGCAGGCCCGAGGCTCTGGCCGTCTGCAGACTCCACAGGTGATCGCGTATGGACGAACAGCTTAAACCTGGGGTGCAGCTGGTGCAGACAGAGGGGGCTGGGCTTCTAACAGCAACTGAGGCTGCTCACTGCGGCTTCCACGCTCCTGTCTTTTACATTTAATGCCCAGGAAACTCAGTATTTTCATCAGCAGCAAATCGACAATCTCTCCTTCCTCCGACAGCTGCAGAGGGAGAGAACCATACAGTGGATATAGTTACCAGTACATCCTCTTTGGGCTTTTCTTTTTAAGGGGAATCCATGATTTTATTGTGAAACTTGGTCCCTGCCAAAGTCACCTTGCTCATCAGAGTGGCTTTCACCTCCTCTAGGGAAACCCAAGGGTGCGTGCTCCCCCCCTTTATCACTAGGGGGGGTTCTTCTTCCCCTCTGGTGAAAATGACAGAATTCCTCTACCACCCCATGAGAGGTGAGTAGGAATTTATGTACAAAGCCTCTCATGCATTGCTGTTGGGAATGTGACATTGTGTAGCTGCCTTGGAGAACAGTTTGGCAGTTTCTCAAAATTTGAACCAAAGTCACCACATAACTTGTTGAAGTAAATTTCTAGGCCCAAAGTGGAGCCGCTCCTGCCCAGGGTGCCATGTCAGCAAATGGAAGCTTAGATAACTTTTGTGTCTCCATAAATGCTCCCCTTGACCAGAAATCAGTGCATTCAGCCAGCCAGTCCCCAGATGCCAGGCCACCTCCGGGCTCCATCCGTACTTCTTTTTCCTTCTCACCCAGACAAGGTTGACTGTGTAGCCCCAGCCCATCCAATATTTTGTATTTTTCTCTCCCTCGTTTTTTAAATTCTTTACCCTATAAAAACTTCCCGCCTTCCACCCATTTTGCAGTTCTCTGAATGGAGACTGATCACTTCATGAAGTACTGAAGTTTTTATTACCTAAATTATCATCTTTGATTATTTTTAATGGGTCTCAACCTCGGCTGTGTATTAAAATCACAGGAGATTTCAGAAGTACCCATGCTTGCATCATTCACCCAGAGGTTCCGTTTTTACGGGTCTCAGTGCAGCAGTCATAGCTTCCAAATGCCCCCAGCTGATTCTAATGTGCAGTCAGGGCTGAGAATCACTGGTGTCATGAACAGAGTCCTACACTGGGACTTGGGAGACCCAATTCCAGTGTGATCTTCATTTGCTTGTGATCTTGGTGAAATAATTTCCTTCTTCTGGCCCTCAGTTTCTCCTCCTGTGAAATGAAGGCTTTGAGCTACAATGGTCTCTCAAGTTTCCCTAATGTCTGATGCTGCTCATCCAGCCTTTTTCTATTTCAAGGTCAGTGACTGTTGAAGAATAGGCCAAAGAGATTCACCTGATAGTATTTTTGCTCTTCACTAAAGGCCACCAGGATGACCGAAATAAATAGATTCAGCACAACAAATGTCATGAAAACAATGCAGGATCCCAGGTCCTGTGATCCAGGACCTGTTAAGAAGAAATCCGGAGTCATCTCTGGGGGTCCTGTTTCCTATTGGCCATCTCCCCCGACGGGGCACCCTCAGAGGGAAAACTGATCCTCAAAGTTAGGCAGAGCCTTGGGCCAGAAAGGTGGTCCTCTGCCTGGGGGCTGACAGTACAGGCATTGCTCTCCACTGCCAGGAGAGGGAGGGCGGCGCCCCTGCCCCTCACCACTGCCATTTCCAAATATGGGCACCATTTCTGGCTAGGGCCAGGAGCATCCCCTTCTGGGGACCCCCTAGCACAGCCCTCTCCTGAGTAGCCAGTACCGGATGTTCTTCTGTAAGCTGGGTTCCCCGGTGTGAGCTGTGGGCCCTGGTATGGGGCTGTCTGCCTGGAGGCAGGGAGACCCTTTTTATTTGTCCATAGTTGCCCTGCACTTGCCAGGTCATGGACCCAAGGGGTGATATCCAGTGGGGAGGCGTTTGAGGGGACTGCTTTTTCTAATTTTTGTAAAGGCTTGGTGTAGATGGCAGGGTCCACGTCCTCTGACCCTCCCCCATTACCTCCTCATAGTTGAAGATTCCTAGCTGAAGGCTAATCATCGTTTCTGCTGCATCAAAGAGGGTTTTGTAGGAACGGAGTTTCCAACCAAATATTAAGTTTGACTGTTATAGAAAGAGTATATAGGAGAGGATGAGAGGCGTATTTAGATGGAGATCACGATGTGTCAGAGGGTTTTTGTTTCTCACATTACTTATATAAAAAGTTCGATTATTTGTTTCAGACACAAAAGATGTGATTTAAAAAATACTGTCAGTGTTAAGGAGCTGAATGAAATGGGATTGGCTATGCCTCATGTGTAGGGCATCAAGCATTGACATGGCCTGCAGATATCACTGCCCCCCAGCTCAAGGACAGGGGGTGCCCAACTCATCTCCACATCCCCCCCACACAGAGGTGTGCTCTGCGCATGCCTGAGCTGCTGGGAATGCAGGAGAACTGGTATATCCAGGCAGGATCTGGATACAGAAAGGAATTCTTTGCTGGAGATAGTTGACCCTTTCAGTCTTGAGACTATACCTCTTCACTCTTACCCAGCTGAGGTCTCCATTTGGAGTGACCAGTTCATGAGCTCCCAGCTGAAAGCACCCAGACTCAGAAGATCCACCACCTCCCTCAGGTTTCCAGGGTTCCTGTAACTCTAATCCCCAGCCTCCCAACACTGAGAAGCCTTAGCTTCCAAGGAGAACCACCCTGAGGTTTTCCCAAAGGAGCCACTCACCGCAGTGGAGTAAGCCAGGAGCATGATAAGGATGATGATGACAAAGCCGGAAATGTCCCCCCAGGCACGGTGCAGAGCTGATGTGATCATGTTCATTTGGGGGTTCAGTCTGAGCAGATGCCAGAGTTTCACCGTGGACAGCTGTACCAGGAAGGCAATGATGTAACCAAGGGCAGCATCGGCTGCTGCTGTCTCACTGAAACTGACCCCCCTTTGAGACCAAGGGGGGAGACTGGGTCTCAGAGACTGTGAACAACTCTGCCGGAGTTTGTCTGGACTCAGTTCAGCCCCGTATGCAGGATTAGACTTAATATGTCAGAGGTCATCACTTCCTGCAACAGATCTAGGAGACAGGGCTGTCCCCATCCCCCCAGCTAGGTGATGATGGTGATGGTGAGGATGATGGAGATGGTGAGGATGATGGTTATGACAGGGATGATGACGGTGATGGTGGTCATGGGGCCATTACCTAGCAGTCTTGGTTAATGGCTACAGAGCTATGGAAGAATGACAAAGGAGGAATCCTCCCAGGCTCAAGAGGACTGTGCTTTAATTAGAGCTAATTGCCATCATAGAGGAGGGCTTACATGGTTATTATTTCCACATATATGAACAATTAAATGACATGAGAGAAGGTTGGATATTTTAAAAGAGGCAGGAAATAGGTGTGGCAGGAGCCAAAGGAGCAAGCAACCATCTTTACCAGCAGCCCAAGTCTGCTAAAAAAGATTCTTTAAAAAAAATTTTTTTTTGTTTTTATCTTCACCCAAGTACATTTTTTCATTGCTTTTTTAGTGAGTGAGGAAGGGAGGGGGCGAGAGAGAGAGAGAGAGAGAAAGAGAGAGAGAAATATCAATGTGAGAGAGAAACATCAATTGGTTGCTTTCTTGTATGTACCCTGACCAGGGATCAAACCCACAACCTAGGTATGTGCTCTGACCAGGAATTGAACCTGTGACCTTCTGAGCTACAGGATGATGCTCCAACCAACTGAACCACACTAGCTGGAGCAGAAAGATTCTTGAAGGTAGGAGATTAGGTAAAAGAACAGCTTTCAGTATGGCATTATATATGAATATGAAATATTTTTACAAATGTGTGATCATATAATTTTGTTCTATAATTTCCCCCCCATGTCATTAGATATAGACCTATGCCATTTTTAATGACACACCAACATTAAGAATGAATTTAGAGTGCAGAGGCCTGAGAGGGGAATGAAGGGCAGGGTGGGATGGGGAAGAACCTGGATTCCAACTGTCATTCTTCCACCACCATTTATGCCACTATGTCACTAGCTCTGTGACCTTGTGCCAACCTTCTGTCCTTATCTGTAAAATGGAGATAGTATACTTCCCCATCCAGTGGTTTTCAAAGTCAAATGACACAGTGCAGTTAAAGTTTGTTTGGCCCTCACTTAGCACAGCAACTGGATGGTATTTCCATCCCCTTCAAATGTAAGGGCAGTAGGGACGTTCACTCAGACAGGAGGAAGTGGCATCTAGTGACCCCAAAGTGGTATCTGTATGACTGTGTATGGCATAGAGATAACTCAATAAGTGTTAGCTATATCTACAGAATCAGTGAGTCAAGAAACTAGTTCAAAGTAAAAACTGGGATCCTAGAGACACACAAGCTAGGTTTAAATTACTTCTCTGCCACTTTTTAGCTGAGTGGGCTTGAGGAAGTCACATTACCTCTCTGAGTCTCAAGTTGTTTATTTGTAAAACAGAGTAATGGTAACATTTACCTCCATCAGTTTTCATGAGGATCTAATTGGTTAGGGCATCCTGCCTAACACAGAGTGGACACTTGGTAAATGGTAGCAAAAGCAGGTTGATGATACCAATACTTGCAAAAACCTTGCCCAAAAGGCTAGGAGGGACCTTAACAGAGTGTCACTTGGTCCTTTGTTTTGGTAAGATTTGCAAAAGGTACTGTTTTATTTTGTCTTAGAGTGCTTTCCAATTGCATGTGCTTCGGACCACAAGCCTGAATCTAAATGATAGCTATAGTTATTTTTTCAAGTGACCCTTCATCCTCTGGGGGTCAACAAGATTCTAAAGCCTTCTTTGACCCCTGAGCCACACACGGCTGGAGGAAGCAGGGCCAGTGAGTGGTGTGACCTGGGGCTGAGGCAGAGCCACTTACTCCTCGTGCTTCCGATATTGTTGTAGGTCTCGCTCTGCTAGGACGGCCCTCTTCACAAACACCACCAGGGCACTCCAGCTGGGCAGGATGATAGCCAGGTCCAGAAGGTTCCACCTGCTGTGGAAATAGTGCCACTTCTGCTTTCTCATGAGCTTGCCCTGCGAAAGGAACCATAGGTTCTACCAAAGGCTGTGGCCAGAACTGTGCCCGAGCCCTGCCTTCACCCCCAAGGGGTCCCTGTACCACTCAGAATAACACTATGGGAGGGGGGTTCTGGATCCTTGGAGGTTTCTCAAAGTCTTGGTCCCACATGCAGAATGCTAGGGGCCTCTCCCTAACTATATGCCCAGACCCTATTAATCCGAGCTGCAGGATTTGCAGTATCTAATAAGACAAACATTTAATTCTCTGTGATGCAAAAAAAAGGGGGGGATGGGAAAAAGACATTCCCTCCACCATAGAGCATTTACTAAAGAAAACTTGTAATTGTGAATTCTTTCTCTACTTCTTTGAGATATGTGTAAATCTATTTAAAAGCTAAACAAGCCGCTTGCCAGTTTTACAACTGAGGACTATTTTTCTCAAGGACTAGAAACCATCTCTTTGAAATGTAATCATTAAGGAAGATAGCACCCCCATCTCCTGCTTTCCTTGAGTGTAGGAGCCCAGCTTAGGCAAGTACTTGGCTCCCAGTTGCAAAACTACCTCCTGTTGCAAACATAGGTGAAGTTTATTTTTCTTTTTCATAAAGGCAGTTAGCAAATTCAGGTGGCCACCCCAATAACCAGGTGAGTTCAGGATGAACTAGTAGAACAAATGGTGCTATAATTCCCCTATAGGATTAATCAGCCTGTTGTTAGAAATGCATGAGAGGTAGAGGTGGGAGGAGCCAGATGATCTGATCCAAGTGCCTTTATTTGATACTACACTTATAGGTGGGCTGAGTCTGGACAGACTGCAGCCCCGGGGGTGGGGGGAGGCAAGAATGGGGTTTTTAAAAGAAAAAGCATGGGGTTTGTGGGGGGGTTAGGGGAGGTATTAGTCTCTTGTTCTTCTGGGAAGTTGCCTCAGGTTTTCAGGATGTGAGCCAGGACAATGGGTTAGGTAAAGGGCCCAGGCTGCCCTCAGGTATAGGAAGGTGAGTCTGACCACCGACCATTATGGCTGGTGCCAGATGTCTATTATGCGCAGTGGCAGAGTTTCAGTTAAGCTGCAGGCTATCAATTGAGTTGGGATAACTGAGTCATGGGCAGTCCAGTAGGTTAGAAAACTGGCCTGCCTGGGTCATGAGCAGTCTGGGGGTAGGAAACTGGCCTGACCCTTTCACCGTTATTTTAAGGATGTATATGTATGTAATGGATTGTATCTGCATGGTGATATTAAAGGGTGAGATTTTTTTATGTCTCTAGAGGATTGTCTGGGCTGCATATCACATGCTGGTTTAATGCTTTTTCAATAATGAAAGCTGTTTCCTTAGGGAGAAGGTTGGCGTTATTACTGAATGGGTACAATTTCAGTTTTGCAAGAGGAGAAAAGTTCTGGAGGTGGATAAGGGCGATACTTACACAATGATGTGAATGTACTTAATGCCACTGAACTGCACATTTAAAATGGCTAAAATGGTAAATTGTATGTTTACTGCAACTTGTATATATAAAACAATTTGCAACTTGTATATATAAAACAATTTAAAATGAATAAATTTATGTTATTTTTTTCTACCTTTGTGGAAAGTTTTCCTGGATTGGCAGGAGACTTTGTTTCTAATGCTATTTCCCCAACAGGTGTCACAGGTCAAAAAGTATACTCCTGTGCATGTTTTCTGCCTCCCTCCCATTCCTTCCTTCCCTTGTACTCAAGAGAATCTCCCATTGTCTGTTCCATTTCCCTCCCCTTCCTACTGCTACAGTGGAAGGACTAGTATTTGCCTGGTAAGAGGCTAAATTTGCCTCCATTCTAAAGGGATGGAGTGAGGGGAAATTTTTTTTAAACTGCCCACACAGCATTTTAAGAAGGATTTAGGGGCTTTGGAGAGAGGCTTTCTGAAACAGCTGCAGGCAGAGTGTGAGGGCAATCTAGAGGAGAGGAATGAAGCTCAGAGAGGTGGCGAATGGGCCTCCTTTGATGTTCTTAGAGAAATTCTAGTACTTAAGTTGCTATTTGATAACTGTTGGCTGTTGAGTTTGAATTGGATGCTCAGAGACCATGTTGCCAGTGTATGAGGCCGATGTTGTGGCAGGGGGCTAAGATCTGGGGTCAGACTCTCGGGATTCAGTTCTGATCTTGGATAAATTACTTCACATCTCTGGACTTAGCTTCCTACTCTGAAATGGATCCAAAAGGACTTTCCTCCTGGTGTTGCTAAAGGAGAAAACCTACATAAGGTTCTTAGCACAATGCCTGCCTCATAGTAGGCCCTCAAACTATCTTTCTTACTTTGAAGTGGTTGCTGTGGTTGTTGGGGCAGGGAATGGGGGCAGGGGGCTAAGATGCCCCTTTTAGGTATATGGTTTCCATTTTTGGAAAAGAATGTCTAATATGCTTTGGGTGTGTTCGCAGCATCCTCAGACCACCATCATATAAACACTTGTACCTTCATCATGCAACATAGTGGAAAAGGTAGCAAGGGGGATGTGTCCTAATTCTCAGAGACCAGAGTGAGAACAAAAGTACTAAGAACCCCCCACCCAATCTAAGTTCAGAGAACCCCCACTATGGAGAACCTCCACCTCCAGCATTTTTGGAAGATCTCAGTTCAGGAGAAATGGGAGCTTTACTCCTCTTCCTTCCCCACCCAGGAAGGACCACCCTCTGAGTCCTTAGTTCCTTTGAGATGCCAAAGTTGGGTCCTGAACTAGGTCAGCCCTCAGACCAGCAGAAGGGCCCCCAAAGGTTGTCATGACAAATAGGTAAGCAGAACATTTTCCTTCCCCTTCCCTCAGGCCCCAACCCAGGGAAGAGTGTAGGGGAGGGAGAGAGAATAGGTGCACTGCCATCTCCGTCCCTTGCCCATGGAGCTACAGTCCACTCCTCACCTGCACAATCATGTAGTAGAGGAGGAACAGGAAGTAGATGACCTCTGCCACCACCACAAAGGGGTGCCAGCCATCAGTGAAGGGATACAGGCGCAAGCTCTGCAGGTCCGAGTGTGCAAAAAAGGTTCCTGGGAAGCAGAGTGCATTTCTTTGACCCCCACCCCCACCCCGTCCTGTTCCCCCCTTCCATGATTTCCCATTCAGAGCCACTGCCTCTAACCAGTAGTCATCGGTGGGATGGCTCAAGCTCAAGCCCTTCTGGAGGCTGGCCAGGGCCAACAGAGAAGTTAAAGGTCCTTCAGACCCACAGACTCAAGTGCCTGAATGAGGACAATTAATGGATGTCAAAGATAATGAACAGATCAGAAGGGACAAAGGTAGCTGCAGTGGAAAACCCGCCCCCTACCCTCTGCATTTGGTGCTTGCCACTTGTGCACTCAGTCACCTTCGGCCAAAGCACACCCACCCACTCAACATCAGTTTACTTCAGACTGGCTCATGTAAAGCCATTTCATCTAAAGACTGTTCACTGAGGGTCCATTCATCTATTGACAAATATGCCTAAACTTCAACCACCTTTTGAATCATCTTTCATCCATGTGTGTGTTTTTTCTTATTTTGTATTATTTCTTATTAAAATGATTTTTTATTAATGATTTAAAAAAACCAATCTGACTAATAAGGCTACTTCCTACAAAAACAAAGCCAACCCTGAGAATGGCAGAATGGAAAGTGGCAAACAACCTGAGTCCTTCCTGACATCAGTGGATGCTGAATCAACCAGACCTGAAACCTATCCCATGCTTTAAATTTCTAGAAACACATAATGGAATCAGGTGTGTTTGGGGACAATTGTTTAGGCGGTCCTTAAAAAGCCAAAAAGATGACAAAAAGAAAGAAGAAAACAAGAGATACAGATAAGCTCCTGAAAAGAATTAGAAAGAAATTTTTGACAATGGGGAATAATAATGGAAATTGATATGATAATGATAATGGAAGATCTTTTCATAGTTCTGAAGTTTTTAAAAAACTGTGAACATTACCATTTTTTATAAAAGTAATACATATTTTGAAAATGTTTAATTTTTAAAGAGATATGATTGAGTTTTAGGCAAATTGATTATTAGCTGAAGAGACCTTTCATCAGAGTTTTTAATGAACTGTGATGAACATTAAAAGAGAGTGAAAGGCGGGGGAACGGGGAAAAGACTAGAATAGGATGTAAAAATAACCATGTATCATGTAGCTAAAGGAAATGTTTCTGAAGCTTCTGTCCCAGTTGTGTAGATTTGTGTGTTGGATTATGATGTAAAATGTACTTTGTGCTATAGATTGAGGTACAGTCTATTGTTTTAGGTGAAGGTATCTGTTATCAGATCACCCCCTTCCTGGCCCTTCACTGCCAGCTCCCACCACTAGTAGAGTAGGAAGCTCAGGGATATGAACCGCTTTCAGACCCCAGCTGGGTTCTCTTAGGACAACTTGGGAGACGTGGCAAGAGAAGGGGCAGGGCTGGGGGTGGAGCAACCCTGAAGCTTTGCCTTTGGGTGTCCAGGGAGAACCAAGACCCCCCTCCCTGAATTTCCCAAACCACCATTTGCTCTGGAGCTCCAACACTGGGACAGCTAGGCCCTAGCCCAGAGGGAGGGAGGAGGGTTTATCTTCTGGAACTCTGCAGGGGGGTTCACAGGCAGTTGCTCACCCAGGGCGCTGGTCTCTAGGGTCAGAGTGATGATGCAGAACAGGTTGACGTTGGCATTGTAGAC
>PVJI01023372.1:0-23807 GCA_004026765.1 Micronycteris hirsuta
TGCACCGGTCTGAAACCCAGGCATGTGCCCTGACTGGGAATCAAATCAGAGACCCTTTGGTTCGCAGGCTGGCAGTTAATCCACTGAGCCACACCATCCAGGGCCACATCTTGGATTTTTATAGGGACAAAATAATTTACTTGTTTTAGTTACCATGAAGGGTAACTTTAGGATATAGAGGTGGGGTGAGGGTCATATTTGTACATTAAGTACATAAATCCCAAGTGTACAGCTAAGTGATGACTTTTTTTTTTACTGTGCATACACTTACTTGCCACAACTCCGATCAAGGTAGGAAACATTTCCCGTACTCCAGAATCTCCCCTCAGCATCCTCACTCCTTTCACCATAGAATAGCTTTGCCTGTTCTTGGACTTGATGGAAATGGAATCAAGCAGTATGTACTTCTTTGTGTCTAACTTCTTCCCTTTAACATTATTTCTATGAGATTTAGCCATGTTATTGTGTTTGGCCTCTACTATTTATTTATTGTTTGTTTGTTTGTCTGTCTGTCTGTCTGTCTGTCTGTCTGTGAAGTGCTGATCCTTGATTTGGAACATGTTAAGCCCAGTGCATTGAGACTGAGAGAAAATGGAAGTGAGGTCGGGAGGTTGGGAAGTGCTGCTAGGCGATGCATTATCCTGCGGGTCATGCTCCAAATGGGCGATGAAGAGAGCTTCAGCTCATGACTCAGCATTTGTCCCTACGAGAACTTTCTGGACAAATCGTGCTTCGGAGCAGTCTGTTGAAGGAAGGAAGGAAAAGGAATTCATTTGCCGGCTCATTTCTGTCTCGCGAGTTCCACTCAGTCAGCGTCTGCTCCATGGCAAGTTGTCTTTCTCTTGCCAGCAGGAGAAACGAGGTTATAACGACGTGCAGAAGTAACCACTGAAGGACAAAGAATATCTCAAATACCACAAAATGCAGGATTGTCGTAGCGAAGCAGAAAGGGAAAGAACTTTGCTGTTTCTCTTTTTGTCTTTAGCTTAAAAAGCTGCTTTTCCCAAGTCGGCAGCCAGTACTGAAGTTTGAGGGTGTGCGTGGGACAGAACAAAGTGTGTTTCCCCCAGGTCTCCGAGCTCTTGTAGGAGAATGGAGAAGGTCATAATGATCTGGAGTCTTCTAATAGTTGGGAAGGGAAATAATTGAGGCTGACCTCTGTTCTCCTTACAGCGCTTGTTCTTCTTTACCTTCCTTCTCTCGTATGGAATAAATTGGTTTCTATCCCCCTGTTCTGACTCTCCCTTGTCCCTCCCTTTTTCTCAATAATCATTTTCTTAAACATGTAAAGATTCTTTAAAAAGCTACAATATCATTAGTATACCAAAAATTAATGTCCTGGATATTATCATGTCATTTTCCAAATTTGCCATTTTTCTTATACCTGTTTATTCTTCGCTTACTTATTTATCTATTTATCTACTTACACTTTGAATAAGTCAGGATACAAATTAGGTAATTGATAGGTATATCTTAGGTTTTTAAAAAAAAAATAAATTAGTGTTTCCTTTCCCTTTCCTCTTCCCCCATTTTTAGTTTTGTAATTTATTCATTGAAGAGACCGGGTCAGTTTACCTGAGTTTCCCAGTGTAGACGTTGTAAGTCTGTGTTTCTGTGGTGGTGTCTGTCATGCCCTCCTGTCGGCTGCAGTTTTGTTAATTGATGTCAGATCTAGCAGTTCGACTAGATTTAGATCTAGCTGTCTCGGGGGAGAGGAAAGAACACTTCATAAAGAAAATCTGTTCTCCCAGCAGAGGCATGTGAACGACATTCGGTTGTCGCTCACCCTGTGATGGTAGCATCCACTGGTGGGTGTTGTTTAGATTCATTGTTTCACTAATGGTTGTGAAATGGTGATGTTCTAATGCTTTCCCTGTGGTATTAGCTGGAACATTCTCTAAAGAAAAATTTCTCCTCATCAGCTGTTTGGTTGCCAAGAGGAATGGTTCGTGTAGCAGAAGCAGAATAGAGACTTGATTTTTGCCATTTATTTGTTTTCAAAATAGCATACTGATTCCCTGTCATTCTCTGCAGGAGACCAGTAGATTCCCTCTGGTGTGTGCTGAAATATGTGGTGTGTTTTAGTTCCTTATAATTAGTACCATTATTGAAATCTTTGGCTAGGGGAGATCTTTCAGGTTGGATCCTGAACCCTTTTAATGCGATGCTCTGTTGGGCAGAAGCCCTGCTTTGTGGCACAAGTGATTCCTGGTGCACTTGTACATTTTCTGTCCTGGACTTGAAGTTAGTCACATCTCCAATGAGCCATGGGGATGTAGTACTTAGGAACCATGATCGAGGTACTATACCATATATTTATTAAGCTCTCACAAGGTGTTCACATGTGCATTTCAATCCCCCCCCTAAAATGTATACCTAGTGTAACCTGATGCTATAGAAATTTGACTGGACAGTTGAATAGGTGAATAGTTAAAGCTCTGATGTCTCCGTTTTGAATCGGTTCAAGGTTGATTTTACATTTGATGAGGTTCCGCTCTTTCTGTTTCAAAACTTGCATTTATTTATTTTTTATTTCAATCTTTTGCTTCTGAGTATACTTTGTCAGTGTTTTCAATAATGAAACAGACTCCTGTGTTTTCATTTTCTTTCTTTTCCTTCTTACCCCTCATTGGTTATCTTTCTACCCCCCGTGACCTTGCCTTCAGGCAAGGCCACAGGCTGTCAACCGACTGAAGCCACGTGTGCGCGGGCGTTGGCAGGGGGGGCTGGCAGCGCAGTTGGCAGGGGGCGGGGCTCCCGGTGTGCTCCTGTCGGTCAGGGCGCGCTTTGTACGGGACAGCGGATGGCACCTCAGTACCCCATGCTCTACTTTTCTGCATGTCTAAGGCACATGCAGGCGGATGTATTTGTCAGCCTCTGAGGCAGCAGAATCTGAACAGTTGGGTTGAAAAGCAAAAGTTGAAAAAGGTCTGGGGCAAAGCACAACCTCTGGGTCTGAGGGAAGACGACAGACTGTCAGACATCAGACATCGAATCCTCAGACATCAGAATTGTTAGGAGCTTTGAAAGCGAAAAGAAAATCCAAGCATTTTTAATTTCTCTCTTTTGCTTTCTCCCTCTGTTTTGTTGTTTAGATGGCGTTCGAACATTAAGCAATGCTGAGGATTATCTTGATGAAGAGGACTCAGATTAATTCCCTTCGGAAGCTTTAAGAGCTAAAACTTCTGTTGCTTTTGCCATTCCAAAACCTTGTCTTTGCCAGAAGAGTGTTGGTGACAGTTTTATTTTTTTTTTAAGTTTGTATGAACATGGCAGTATTGCACTGTGTTTGAGTAGAACATGTAAATGAGTAGTTCTTACCTTTGGTTTGCCAATAAGTGACTGGATACTTTGCTGTGTAAAGTACATTTTTGTTCACCAGAGTAGAACAAGAAGAGATTATTGCTATTTATCAAGTTAAAGGAATTTTAAGAATTTATTCTTTAAAAAAATCAGGATTTTTTTTTTTAGTTAAAGTTCTTTACCTCAAGGATTGAGATATTTTGGATGGATTTTTCAAGGGGGGAAATGCTTATTATAATAATAAACCAAAAGATAACAGAAAATCATCAGTTATTCTGACAAATAAACATTTTAAGAGACTTTATTCCTTTTGTCTGTTTTTCTGGTATCACTCTTTGCTGGTAAATAAATAAAGCTTTTTATATTTAGGTAAAAACTGATTTTATTTTTTAAAAAATTATGTTTGTATTTGTTAGCATGGAAGAGTCATAATAGCCAAATCTCTGTTCACCTTTCTATAGCTGCATTGATTAGTCAAGACAATAATTCTCAAAAAGATACATTTCTAATAAAATATATAATTTTAATAATTATGAGACTTTCAATTTTATCTCCAAGGTTATACTTAGTATGAAGAAACCTAGCTACTCATTACAGTTTGCTTAAGGTTTGAAAGGTTAAAAATGATGGCCCTGGTGGGGCTCAGTTGGTTCAAGTGTCCTTATAGGCCAAGGTTGCGGATTTGATCTCTAGTCAAGGCACAAACAAGAGGCAACCAGTGAACACTTAAGTAAATGGAAGAACAAATTGATGTTTTTCTCTCTCCCTCTCCCACCCTCCCTTCCTCTCTCTCTCTAAAATCAATAAATAAAATTTAAAAATAAAGGAATGATTTCCTCGTTATGGAAGATGCCGTAGTTTTCCATAGTGGAGTAACCAGGAGCCACGAAATTTTTTGGCTTTCAGTTTTCACTTTGATAATATTTTCTCAAAGCAGGGCTCCAGCTGATAATGATTTGGATTCTTTTGCTAAAACATCAATGAACATTTCAGGAAGCCTTCTCTGTTACTAAAGTGACACTGTTTTTGAGATTCTAATTTTGTATCACTACTCTGAATTAAAAATGACATAGCCATGGGCATTGGTCCAGTTCCAGGCTAGGCCCAGGACTATATTTTGCAAGAAGACTTCGATACTAATGTCAAACAACACATTGGTGAAGAGAAGGAAATGTTTGAAGAGGGAAGTGGGTTTGCTCAGGAAACAAATAACTGCCTCTGTAAGGGTGTCCTGTCTGTGACTGTTTGCTTTTTCTTCCTCTGGGTGCCTGGTGAAAGGATACCCTGAGAAGCCTGTTTGAGGCCTTTTAAAAATACTGCTACTACTAAATCTTAGTAGAAAGAAATCTGTAAAGTAGTGACAGCCAAAGATGAGCACAAAACCCGAAATTAATTAAAAAGGACATTTTATTCTCAAAACAAATATGTTCTTCAGTGTGAGTTAAACATAAATACAATGTATATACAAACATATATACTTCAAAGCATAAATTTGAAGATATGAAATCATAGTTGAAATTGTATCTGTCCTCACAGAAGAAACTTTAAGGATTTGTTCTTTAAAAATGGGTTTGTGCCGTAATAGAAAGCTTTGGAAATCTCGAACGTTTTGTCCCAGTACACTGTGGGCCTCACGTGAGTAGGATAGTTGCCAACTAAACACTCTTTCGCTTTTTAACATGGGTAGAGATATGGTTTGCATGAACATAGATAAATTTTATGAAAATATTCAGTCCTTGATGTAGATATTTATGTATTTGAGGAAAAGAATAGCGAGGACTTCACTGTCATTGCTTTAACATTATCAGACCTAGAGAATTCTAGGAAGTTGGCCAATAGAGTTTGTTGGGGACACGGAAGGTGGGCTTAGGTATTTGCATGCATTTTTGGTGAAACGGAACAACGTATTTAGCTGTGGTTGAAACTCCATGGTAAAATTTACTTTGCTTCTTGTTTATTCAGTCTAGCTGATCTGAGGTTTCTCAGAGATCATTTTATGCTGAACTCGGCAACAAAAGTCAGTTCTAGGAACTTGCCACTGCTCTGACTCAAAGCAGAGGAGAGCTTTGATTATGTTCTGGAACTGACTTTGGAGATTTTGCTGTACCCGGAGCTTTCTGACAGTCACAGCAGCCATTGCATTCTTTAGATGGATAACTCCTCTCAGCCCCTTGGGCCAAGTGAGATGCTTGTACAGCTACCAGCCCAGGGACCTCATGCAAAGAATATTTCTAAAAAAATCAGAGTTTCCCATTTTAGTTTCCTTTCTGGGACTGGTCTGGTGCAAATCGTTTATCATTGTACTGCCATGCATTACAGCTGTCAGTTTCTGTATTTCCTTAGTAAGCCCCCCAAATGGCCTCTTTTTAGTAGACTGGCTATTTTGCCCATAGGGAAATAAATGTTGATCAAAGCGGCAGTGGCCCTATTTTTTAATCTTGCACAACACATTGGAAATAATGCTGAAAATGAAATCTCAGATAATTTTAGGTAGAGGAAAATACAATTTTTTCCATATATGCTTTTTTTCCCCTTCCTTTTTGTTACTTTCTTTTTTTAAAGAGGGAGCTAAACATCAATGCGTGGTTGCCTCCACACATTGGGGACCTGGATCGCAACCCAGGCATGCGCCCTGACGGGGGAATCCAACCGCAACTCTTTGGTTCACAGGCACCTGCTCAATCCACTGAGCAACACCAGCCAGGGCCATATGTGCTTTCTTTTTAAATGTTATTTATTATATAGACTTTCTGACTTACTTGTATTTCTTATTGTGCGTCCTGTATTTCTCATCTTCATAGATGATTACTTCTTTTCTAACAGGCGGTGGGGCCTAACATTTCCATCTGATCATCAGCATGTCCCCGTTGCCTTTGATTTTGTGTTCATCCCTTTACATTTTGTGTTGTAATTATGTATGTAGCAGTACCATGCAGAGCAGCTCTACACTGAGCAGCCTAACTTTCAAGAGTCTGATTACCAAAAGTTGAGGTTTTGGAGGGAGAAGTATTGCAAAAGATTCTGCTCTCCCTATTTTAACTGAAAATACAGCGTTGGTGAACAGTTTTCTTAAGTGAAGGAAAAATTGCAGACCACAAATTTATGGTTTCTGTCTCCTTATTTCTTAATAACAAGCCTTTACATCTGCCCCTCCCTTAAAATGACATAAAATTAAACTACCATTTGTTTAATCCCTACTCTGCCAGTTTCTGTGCTAAGCACTTTCAATGACATGATGTCATTTGATCTTTCCAGCAAATGTTCACCAGAGTAGTGAACATTAATGCCCCTATGACTTTACAGAGAAGTTGAGGTGTGAAGAAGCTGAGTAAATGGCTCAAGGTCACCATGCTTGAAGGTGGAAGTGCAGGTCTGGCTGACTCCTGATCTAATGCACCTGCTGCCTGCTGCTACTGGCAGATGCCCCTGTTCACATTCTGCCAGAAAAATATGCAGAAACAGACCAGCTCCTTTTCCAGCTCAGTTCCTGGATGTAGCGTCTAATAAATTCAGCATATCTACTAATTTAATTAAATGTGTTATTTAAACCAACCCTCAGAGCCTTTTCTTATAAAGGATCTCTTCCCCCAAACCTCCCAGAAAAACTTTGGCAAAAACTTTGGTTCCTGGTAATACTGCAGAAATAGGATTTAATGAAGCAGGTTGTACCGCTCAAGTTTCCAACATTTCTAACTCTATGCAAATGAAATAATATGTATTAAAGAAGGAAAATCTAGATTAGCAGTTGTTCACCTTGCTCTGAGTTTGCATTGCTAAATTCAACATTTCCCTAAGAACTTCTCATGTATTTCCACATAACCATGAAAATAAATGTGTCTCTGAGAAGGGTCAGAGAATGTTGGGAGCTCACGGACACGTTGGTAACCTCATTCTTCCATGCAGTTCTGTTGTTTTCTGCCAACAGCCATCTGCTTGGGGTTCCCAGCAGGCTTAGCCTCCACCCCACTTACACTGTTGCCAGCTGGAACTGGAATGAGGCCAGGTTTTGGCTGTGGCTGGAAAAGACAACTGAGGAAGTCCGAAGTGAGAGTTAGCCTAAGAAGCAGGAAGGAAAGTGGAAGAAGAAACAAGGAGGAGAAATGGGAACCTTTTAAAAATTACCCATAGTTCTGATATGAAGTCCTAAGAATGCTTCAAGAAGTGACTAAGAGTGTATGGATTTCGGAGGGAAACTGGATTCAAGTCTGGCTCTGCTGCTTATTACTGAATGACCTTGGACAGGTTACCTAAAAAACTCAGCGTTCTTAGCTTTAAAATGCTACATACTGCCTAAAGTTAAGAGGATTAAATAAAATGAGCTGTGTAAATGATTTAGGACAGTGCCTAGCAGAGTCCTTGCTCAATAAATATTGGCTGTACTCATATGCCCCAATGAGCAAATTTTCATTAAAAGCAAATGAATGTGTGTGTATGAAGGATGTGTCAAAAAGGTTTGGAAAGTCACCACCATTGTGAAGAATGGGATATTCTAAGATACTTTAAAAACAAGTGGAGGACAATATTTCCTTTCAATCATTTATGCATGTTTACATGTGGTAGTAGCGATTTTCAATGTAAATGTACTTATTGAGAGTTACAGAGGAAAGGTATATACCTAAAAAAAACCCAACTGGTTATTATTATGTATTATTAAAATAATTCAAAGTTCAGGTGAGGAGAATGTCTCTGCCACTCTCCATTTTATGTTGCTGCTTTGGGTGGTTTGGGTGGCCCAGTATTTGGTATTTCAAATTGGAAGTCTATTTGGTATGACCATCTTGCTCTTACATATTTTCAAAACAGAAACAGTCCATTTATTCAAATCGATGAGCTTTGCAACTTCGTATGTCTCTCTTATGCGATCAAAGCGTCAGGAATTTAATTAGTGTCAATGAGCTAAAGACTCTTAAGGCACTTAAAAGTTAAGTACCATACAGTCCTCACTAACTTTGAACAAGAAGGTGAAAGAGTAAGAAATAAATAGGGTATTTCATTCCCCATTCCAGAAGGGGGACTCCTGGGGCCCCAGGAAAATGCCTTTTTATACCAGGAGTAAGTCTAAGACGTGAAAGTGAAGCCTATTTGGGCGCAGATTTGTACAAAGGATTGGCCAAAGAACAGTCATCAACTGGAACTAGAAAGAGCTTCAGAGAAATCCACAGCCCTGAGAAGTTCTCAGGTAAAGAGGGCATCACCATGACAGCCGGTGCTCATGGAAAACCTGGCCTGCAGCCTTGTGGCATTTCTGAGCCTTATGGTGTTGGCCAGAACTCTTATTCCACTTGATGAACCTGTAATAAGGATCAGGTGACGTTGGCTCCTCATGGGAGTTCAAAATGTCATTGCTGCATCAATTTTTTAAAGGACCTTGATCAAGGACCCGATTTTTGAGAAGCTCATGTTACAGCATAAGCCACTGCGGTTGCTCTGTCACTTTCCAGTGTGTGGTGGCCCTCGTCTGCAGCAGGCTCCACTGCGAACCTCTGCTTTTAATCTCAGAGCTAGGGTTCAGCTGGTGGGTGCCAGGATGAAAGGGCAGGAGGAGCTCTTGCCCTTGGCCCCAGGTCGAGTTTGTGAATGTGTCATGGTGTGGTGGGAGGTTTTTACTTTAGATCTGCTTTCGGCAGTGCTGGGGGTATTGCTCTTCTATGAGTCATATGCTTTTCACATATTTTGACTATTTTGGTTACCACTTATAGACACTTTGGGAAATTTGTAAATACCTTTCTCAAAGTTGGAAATTGTGCCTTATCTCTCTCCATTTTTTTTTTTTTAGCAGTGGCTTCTTGTGACTTAATTGATTAATATTCCTACTACTACCTTTAACCACTAAGCATCTATTCTTCACTAGGAAATTTCTGCAAGAAAACTATAACTACTACTATGAGAGCTGTTCTTAAATGTTTTTGAACAGTCAGATGCTATTTATTCAGTTCGGTATCTGGTCCCTCTCCCCTTTTTTAATAGATGGAGTGTGAGGCCAAAAAGTGACTTCTTATTAGAAACAAAGTTAATGACATAGCTGGTCACCAGTGAGGAATCAGATGCAAGGGATCTGAGATGGTTGCTGTGGGCGTTTCTCTCCAGATCGTGTTGAGGTGTGGGAGGGATCGTTTTCCCATGGAGGCATGTTTTTCCTGCAGGGGATTTTCCAGTTCCTTTATAATCAGCTCTCTCCACCCTCCCATTCCTTTTTCTTCACTACAGTTTAGCCACACACAAAGGGAATGGGAAGGGCCTGTTCAAATATATACATTTTTACTTTTGTCTTCTGATAAAGGTTAATATGGGAAGAAATTGAAATTCTAGCCCAAATGAAACTTGAAATGATTGAGTTTATTATCATGTTTTGTATCTGGCCTCTCGTACCTAGCCTCAATGAAAAGGAGTTGAAATTCATGTCCTTATAGTGTCTGAATTACTACAATAAGATGACCGTTCTGTGGAGTATGTCCAATCACAGGATATAAGTGTTTGCTGTACTTTCTCTCCATTTCATCAGTCAGCAATGAATATTGCCGGACATTCAGAAAATATTTATGAACCTTTTTATGTTTAAGGTGATTTCTTTTTAAGTTGAAGAATAATAACTAAGTATTTTGAATGATTTTATTTTGCACTTGTTTAGCAACATTGCCATTTAGATCCACTGAGGAATCCTAAAAATAAAACCACGGTAAATAGGTACTATTTCAGTAGATACTTGTAGCTATTATGTTTTCCTCTGAACTAAGAGCCCTGTAAACTTTGTAATGACTTCAGATGAATAACAATAAAGGTCTGGTTTCATTTCCTCAATCTTTATTGATGTGCCCTGCTTATTTTACTTGTTTGCATATATTTTTTATTGCAGTGCTCCTAACAATTTCATATGCATTCATACAAATAGGAAAAATATTGCGTTCAAATTACATTGAGAGTCTCTTCTGTTGCACACGATTGTGGTTTAACACAAAAGCTGTAACAATATAGATTCGGTAGTACCAAATTTTATTTACACTGCAAACTGTATAACAAACTTTTTTCTCTGTATGAGTCATTTTTCCTTCTCTTTCAGCATACATTTTTTTTTATTGTGAGAAAAGCTGTAATACAAGCATACCTCGTTAGGTATTGTGGGTTCCATTCCAGACCACTGTAATAAAGAGAGTGTTGCAATAAAGCAAGTCGAAACCTTTCTTGCTGTTTGAGGGTTTTGCCTTCTTCCATTTGTAAAAAAATGCAACATTTGTGAAGCACAGTAAAAGGAAGCACAATAAAATGGTATGCTTTTACTCATTTTTTAGAGAATTCTTCAATCACATATTATTTTCTTGTTCTCTATTTTATAAAACTTATGAAAATTCTTTCCTCAGCTCCACACTAATAAGAAGTTTTTAATAGTGATGTGAGGGATTGTCCATTTTTTATCTTTAAAAAAATTGGGTTATGTCATGCTGTTGCATAAATTTTTCAGTTTTTTTAATTTAAAGTTGGAAAGGCGTGTTCTCATTGTTTTATTGCCTTGCATGCATTTTTTAAATGAAAAATTGGTTTCACTTATAAATACTGATTTAAGCAAAGTAATATTCAAATGCAATTGTTGCACAAGAATAAAATGGTCACGAGCTACACTTCATCCTTTTAGAACTTTGCCTCTAAACCTGTGTTTTTTTCTTCCCTGTTCCTTCATCCCTTACATCCAATTTACAAACCCGTTTTGTCAATCCTAACTCCAAAATGGTGGCTCTCAAATCTGTTTTTCATTCAATGTCCACTACTACTGCTTCGATTGACAAGGGGGCTGGTGTCTCCTTTTTTGGGGGGAGGGGGGTACCATCTAAGTACGGGTTGCCAGAAAATAAAATAAGCTTGGAAGGGATATTCTTGCAGATCTGAGGATAAGCTGTGGATAAGAGCACAACCAGAATTAGGAAGAGCCAACATTGTAGTTAGGAAGATGAAGATGTGACCCATTTATACATGAGGAAAAAAAAAAACCCTCAATCAGTGGGAATAAAATGAAGTAGATTGTGCCAGTCTCATGCTGGTCTCCAAGGCGGGTCCAGCCCCTAGAAAAGCTTGCGGTGCTAGATGGTCAACACCCCAGCTCAAGCTCTCCCCAACTTCTTTATCTTCTAACCAGGCATCATTTCAGCCCTCTGCACTTTCTGTTCCATTCCTTCCTGCATGCTACTGACATGATAATCTAAGTGACCATTTTCCTCATGGAATCAGTATCATTTGCCTTCTCTTGCTCTGGAAACTGATCCAGTACAACCTCCACTCTGAAGCATTTTCTGTTTCATTAAACCAGATAGTATCTCTTCTTTAATTTCTTATAACATTTGCTGTTTTTGCTTTTCAGTTATTCTATACCAAATATTTTTGTGCCCTAGTTACTTTGTGTTTATATTTATGCTTTATCGAGCTCATTGCTTTAACCTCAGATAGCATAGTACCTGCCATAGAGTGTTTAATTTTTTAGAAAAGGTTATACAGTAATTTGACTTTACCCCATTTTCTATGTGAAGTGCTATGAATTTTACCACACATACAGATTTGTAGGACCACCACCATAGTCAGGACACAGGACAGTTCCAGTCAACCAAAAAAAACTCTGTGCTATCCCTTCACAGCGACACCTCCCTGACTCTGTCCCATCGATTACTCTCTCAATTACTGGTCTGTTCTCCAATCCTGTAGTTTTGTCTGGTTCAGAGTATCACATAGGTGGAATCATACAGTATGTAATCTTTGAGACTGACTTATTTAACACAGTGTGTCTTCGAGATTATTGCAGTTTGTTGCAAGTTTCAATGGTTCCTTTTTAATTGCTGAGTAATATTACATTTCATGAACGTAAGTTTGTTGCTGAACATTTGGGCTGTTTACAGGTTGTGGCAATTATGAAAAGTTTAGAACATTTATTTACAGGTTTAGTAAGGACTGTTGTTTCTTTGTTACTGGGAGACGCATCAGAAAATCAGATTTCCCTATATTTCCATTTTCACCAGGCAGTGAGGGTGACTGAATTTTTTTCTCTCACATCTGCTTGGACCTTTTCCTGTGCTTATAATTTCCCTGCTTCTTTCAAATTCTTTTTTCCTCCCCTAAACATTTACTCTGGAAACCTTCATTTTTTTTTCTGCAACATGTACCCAAGGCCCAGGTACACCAATCCCTGCTGTTGCCGGGATGATAACTGAGCTGTAAATCCCTATTTTTCTTGCAAGGATTTAGCAGTGCAGCCCGTCCAGAGGTCTCCGTGCCGGGATTAGTTTGGGCTCCACCCACCCAACACGTGGGACGAGTATGTGTGTGCTAGCAGGTGCCATAGTTCAGCGCTCACGTGAAAGTGCCCATTCCCGCAGGAGCTGGTAATCTCGCGAGATCTGGTTGCCGAGGTCCGCCCCACCCCGTGCACCACGATCGTGGTGCGGTGGTGCAGGTGTTACCTTCAGCACCTTCAGTACCTTCAGCACCTGGAACGCCAGGTCATCCCAGGACCAGCTTCGTGTCCTCCCCACCTCCTGCCACAGGGGCTTTGAGCACCCTTGATGCAGTAATGTTTTCCAAAAGGTGTTTCTAAGCCACGGGTCTCCTCCTCCTTGCTCCTCCCAGGCCTCCAGACCCCGCGCTGCCTTCGAGGTAAGGGCTTTTTCAAGGGACAGATGAGTATGGGGTCGGCATAGTTTCACCGCCTTGGTGTTAGGGACTTTCACGTGTAAGAAAAATTTGTGATCGGCCTCATCGGAGGCTAAATAGGGAAACTTGTTTCCTTCTGTCGTACACATGTCTACACTGTTGTGTGGGGTTTCCGCACCAAGCAGTGCTCCAACGCTCTGGACACCACCTGGGTGTCCTGTAATTCAGTTCATGTCTGACGCTGTTGCCCGGGGTTAGCACCGGGACCCCACAGGTTAAGGGCTGGTCCTACAAGACTGCGCCCTGGACCCACTTCACAGGCCATTCACAAATCCAGGTTGGCACCTGTTCTTCTGACCAGCTGATTATAAATCAGGCGTATCCAGAACCTGCTCCTTGAGATCGATAATTTGCTAGAATGGCTCACAGAACTCAGGAAAAGTGTGCTTGTGTTTAACAGCCAGACGGAGGAGCGGCACAGGGCAAGGCTGGGCAAGGGGCAAGGAGCTTCCCTGCGCTAGTGCACCCTTCTCCAGGCGCCTCCAGGTGCTCACCGACCCGTTCTCCGAACCGCTTCAATTAGCGTTTGTGGTTACTTGTTTTTTTTAATGGAGGCTTCATTACATAGGTATGATTAATGAAATCAGCGATGATCAACTGTGTGCCGTAAGAGTTTTTAAAATATGAAATAGCTGACTGTTTAGTGAGGGACAAAGACTTCTTTTCCCTTATATCGTCGAATATAAAAATGATAACAGCCAACACAACAATAGTTATCTAGTGTAAATGAATCCAAATTATACTTATTTTTTTGTTAGATTGGCAAAAAATATGTTTTTTGTTGTGCTGCAGAATTTTTGGAATTAGTTCATGTGTGCCAGGAGATGAAAAAGGTTGAAAATTGCTGGATTAAATTGTTGCCCACAGGTGATTAACTCAACTTCCCATCCTTCTTCCCTGGGTGGAGGAGAAGGGCGGGGCTGGAAGTTCCAACCCGCTGATCTCAAGGTTGGTTCTCAAATCAACCAGCCCCATTCTGGAGCCCCCAGCAATTAGTTATGCATTAGCAGACAAAAGACACATCCCTTAACAGATTCCAAGAGTTTTAGGAACTGTGTGTCAGGAAAGATGGAGGCAGACCAAAGGTGTATTTTCTATTATGTAATAATGTTAATGTTAAATATATAAATAAAGGTTATACAAATTATACATGTGTATACAAGGTCTGTCCAGAAAGTATCCAGCCACACAATACAAAAAATAGAGACGTTTATTTAAGAAGATACAAGATACAAAAAACCTTGTACATAGGACAATGACACTTTAAGTCTCCTTTAAAATAGGCACTTTGGGACCTCACACAGTTCTCCCAATTGCGATCAGCCTTCCTGTCATATTTTCCTGAATCTCATTGATAGTCTGGAATCTCTTCCCTTTCGATGGTAATTTTAGTTTTGGGAAAAGCCAGAAGTCACAGGGTGCCAAATCTGGGCTGTAGCAGGGCTGAGTCACCTGGGTGTTTTGATGTTTCACCAAAGAACTCTGCATGAGATGTGATGCATGAGCAGGTATGTTGTTATAATGAAGATGCCAATCACCAGCTGCCCATAGCCGCAGCCTTCTGAATCATCTGAATAGTTTCCGCAGAGGAATGTTCAAGCTTCATGCAAAATTTGATGCAGGTGTGTTGCTCTCCTCAGTCCTTTTGAATTCGATGGCCACACAGTACACACGCTCACTCAATGGCGTCTACCATCCCCACCGACAAGTACGGTGAAGTTGTCATTGTTCACACATCCATGTTCAAGACCACTCTCCTTGGCTGCCAGGTTACACACACAAACCATTCTCGTCATGTTAACAGTGGTTGGACCTTTTCTGGACAGACCTAGTATATATGTATTGAGTACTTTAAAAATACACATACAGTGTTCTTTGGATTTCAGGAAAAGATAGGATTACTTCTGGCTAGTTTTGGGTATTACTGAGGTATAATCAATATTATTTGGATTCTGAAATCAAGTAATTGCTCCCCAGCAGGTTTAACATTAAAAATCAAGAAAGTATATAAACTCATATAAAAGTTTATTTTGTAATTTATATAAAATTGAACATTTTTGAATGCTTGCCAGAGGTTCAAAAGGTCAGTTTTTATCATTGATTGAACCATTTCCCATGATTCAGAAATACAAAATATTTCAGAGTTTTAAAGAAGTTGTCACTGTAGACATTCGCAGAAATTTCAAACAGAACAAGCCATTCTCAGAAAAAGTCAAAATAGTGCAAAATATTCTGACTTCCCCTTTTACTAACAGAAGGCAGTATGTTTTATAAAGTACAGCATAGAGAAAAATGTTTTCGTTTTTAGGGAAAGCTGAGTTTTACTCCTGGATTAGCTTCAGACTAGTTGAATGGCTTCAGGCAAGTCACTGACCCTCTCTGATCCTGTTTCCTCCAGTCTAAAATGAGGGTACTATTGGCTACCAAGCGGAATGGTTGTGCACATTTCAAAAGATAATACATGGAAAATGCTTGTCATATTATTCATTCAATAAATGTTAAGTACCTCCCTTCTTTCTTTATCTTTAAAATTTGGTTTTTAATTATCTACCACGGGTCACGTTGAAGCATATAAAATGATGTAGGACATATTTTTACTTGCTTATTTAGAAATTTGTGTGCTTTGAGGATATATACCCATTCACAATTAAATTGGATTCCTGGACCCAATTTCTGTGTGTGTGTGTGGGGGGGCGGTGGTTCCCACCACCACATACACACCACTGAGCAATTCTCAGATACCACTGGGGTGTCTGATAATTCAACTCAATTCCAATACTATGTGTGATACCTGGAGACAGCACCAGATTCCCCAGATTAAGGGTTTAGTCCTACAAGACTGCTCTCCACCTTCCTACTTCCGACTCCAGTTGCAAGCCCTAGATATCTTTCCGTACGTCTGACCATCTGGCTATAAATCAGAGGTTCCAACAACTCCCTCCTTAGGTTCAATTAATTTGCTAGAAGGGCTCACAGAATTCAGAGAGACATTTTACTTACTAGATCAATGGTTTATTATAGAAAGATATAACTTAGGAACAGTCAGATGATCCTGTAGGATACAAAATGTAAAGTTATTAACCAAAAATACAATAAAATTTTCCTTTTATAATTGTCCATGTATTTACTTTTACCAGAGATCTTTATTTTTTAATATGACTTTGAGTTACCATTCAGTGTTCTTTTGTTTTAACCTGAAGGGACCCCTTTAATATTTTTTGTAGGGTAGGACTACTGGTAATGAACTCCCTGAATGTTTGTTAATTTAAGAATGTGTTACAATGTACATGAACAATGGTTTGGGGATTGACTGTGGAAGTCGGACGGGGAGGGGCACAGCAGGCTGGATGGAGGAGGTGCAAAAGGGGGGAAATTTGGACAACTATAATAGAATAACAATAAAAAATTCTTTATAATCCATTCACCCCCAAATAAATATTTTAACATAAAAAGGAACGTCTTATTTCTCCACTATTTCTGAAGGACATTTTTTAAAATATAGAGTTCATAGCTGATAGTTGTTTTCTTTCACCACCTAAATTATGTCATGTCACTATTCTCTGGCCTGCACGGCTTCTGAAACCCGTTAAGTGATTGAGGATCCTGTGTACATGATAAGTCACTGCTCTCTTATTGCTTTTAAGATTCTCTTTTCGTCTTTGGCTTTTGAGAGTTCGATTATGGGGTGTCTAAGTGCGGCTCTCTTTGAGTGTGCTGCTTGGAGTTGGTGGAGATTCTTGGGCTTGGGTATTGATATATTTCATCAAATTTGGGCAGTTTTAGCTATTATTTCTTCAAATATTTTTTCCCTTTTTTCTTTCTCAGGTTCTCATAATACAGATGCTGGTTCTCTTGGTGGTATCCGACAGACAGGTGTTTAGGCTCGGTTCCCTTGTCATCATTTTTTTTTTCTGTTCCTCAGATTTAGTAATTCCAATTTTCTTATTTTCAAGTTTGCTGATGCTTTTCCCTGCTCACATCTGCTTTTGAACCCCTCTCGTGAGTTTTTTCATGCCAATTATTTTGCTTTTCCACTTAAGATTTTCTGTTTTCTTTCTTTTTATAATTTCTATCCCTTTATTGATATTCTCAATTTGTTCCTATAGCACCTTCCTGGTTTCTCTTAGTTCTTTGCCTGTGTTTCCTTTAGCTCTTTGAGCATACTGAAAACAGTTGTTTAAAGTCTTTGTCTAGTAATGTTGATGTTTGGGGTCCTTCAGGACATTTTCTGTCTGCATATTATCTTCCTTTGGGTGGTATGTACTTTCCTGTTTCTTTGTATGCCTTGTGATTTTTGTTGTTGTTGTTGAAAACCAGACAGTTGAATATCATACAATAGTAAGACTGGAAATCAGATTCTCCTCCTTCCCTGGGATTTGATTGTTTTTCCTTTATTACCTGTTGAAGGCTGTAGTCTGTTTAGTGACTTTTTTTAAAAAAAATCATTTTTTAAAGATTTTATTTATTTTTAGAGAGAGGAGAAGGGAGGGAGAAAGAGCAATGTATGGTTGCCTCTCACATGGCCCTCACTGGGGACCTGGCCTGCAACCCAGGCATGTGCCCTGACTGGGAATCGAACTGGGACCCCCTGATTCCAAGCCCGCACTCAATCCACTGAGCTACACCAGCCGGGCTGTTTAGTGACTTTTTGAAGCTACTATTGTGAAAATTATCTTTCTTACTGTGTAAGGTCAGTGAAGTCTTTGTTCCCTTAGTTTGCATTCAACTTGTTAAAATTTCCTTGAATTCTAGGAGTTAAAAATAAAACAATAATGAGAGAGAGAGAGAGAGACAAACACCCCCCACTTCTTCCAGTTACTGCACTTGGGCTCTGTGCCAGGGCCCCCCTTGAACGCTTGGCCAGGCTGGCTCATAACCCAGGGATCAGACTGAGGTGAAAACTCAGGGTCTTCTCAGGTCTTTTCTCTGCAAGTATCTTGCCTGGACATGTATGTGGCTTTCTGAAGTCTAGTGTACATGGCTGATTTTGAATGTCCTAATTTCCAAAAAAAACCCTTCCCCTAACTTTTGCCTTAAGCATTCTATTATATGTTTAGATTGTAATCTTTTGCCCCAAGTGTCTGAGAATTGTTTGGCTTCTAGAGTTTTTGAGCAATGTTTACACTTTTCTGCCGTGATTTCTGAGTTAGGCAAAACAGAGATGATGCCATACGTCCAGTCTTCAGGTAGTTCTGAGACTGGTTAGGACACGCATGCACAGTCCGTGAAGGGTTGCTAACTCAGGGTGTTTTTTGTTTGTTTGTTTGTTTGTTTTTGTTTTGCACAAAGCACTACTAGATCAGTTAATGGCAGGCAGATGCGCATTACATAATACTTTGGATTTAGTACTGTCCTTCAGGATATTTCAGATTTAAATAAACTGTTGAACAAAGCCATAGAATGATGATATACTTTTGTAGTTTGTTTTGTCTGGGTTGGCTTGGCCCAAATGCCGAATGTTTGAGGATAGATGGTGTGGCTATCAGTGTGTTCTAACAGGAAAGTTCACTCCTTTGTTCATTCATTCAATCATTCAACAAATATCTTTGGTGAGCCTAGTGTATCCCACCATTGGTGGTAAATGAAGGAGATACAGTTCTTGCCTTTACTGAACTGAGATCTACTTTTGGAGATAAACAGTGCACAAGTAGACAAACAAATAGTATGAATTATGTAAGTGGTGTGCAGAAATGTGTTTGGTGCTGCGTTAGAGAATAAGAGGGCTACTTACTTCAGCTGAGATAATCTTGAGGAATTAGAATTAAAATGACATTGGATGAGAAGGAGCTCTGCAAGCAGAGGAGTGGGGGATGGTGAAATTTCTAGCTTCAGGAAAAGGACTGCACCTTGAAGCAGGAAAGAGCTTCTTCTGTTTCAGATATAGAAAGTAGGGCTGGCAGAGAGTGGAAGAAAAAGAGAGTCCTTAAGACAGAGTTGGAGAGTTAGGCCTGAGAGTCAAATCATTGAGGTTAGTAGCAGTTCTTGAACTGGCCTGTCAGGGGATAAATACAGAAATTGAAAATACATATTTAAAATCTTTTAAATGATTTGACAGTGTGGTTTTATATCTATTCAATCTAATAAAACATTGGACTTGTATTTTGATGTTATTTTTTCTAGTAATTCATTTCTATTATATCTTATAAGTGTATCAAGAGAGAGGAGTTGGAAGTTTAAAAACAAACAAAGTGGTCCTTAACCAAAGATAGTCTGAGAAGTACTGCTGTGGGGGCCTCATCAGCCCCAGGAAAAGGTTCGATTTTCTTTTCTGTGCAAAGGGGAATTCACTGAAAACTTTTAAGCAGAAGAGTCACATAAATCGATTTATCTTTTGAAAAGACCGCTATGGAACTAGTTCGGCTAGCACACATGTCAAAACTTAGACTCCACTGGTAGATGAGGGATATATTCCTTAGGCATTTTATTGGCATATGAAAAGGAAAAGACCAATAGAAAAGAAGATTAATGAGAACAGAAACATTGCCTCTTAGAAATTGTATGGATTGATACCTAGGCTCTTGTTATAGCTGAGTAACAATTCAGTAAGCCCTTTTCTTCTTAAGCCCTTTGGGGGAGGAAGAATGGAAATACATATGTAAGAAAAACAAATTCTTTTTCTTTTTATTGTTGTTCAGTTAGAGTTGTCACGCCTTTTCCCCCATTGCTCTCCCCTCCCCCGGCCCCCACCTCCCACAGTTAATCTGCACCCCATTGTCTGTGCTTATGAGTCCTCTGTTCCTGTTCCTTGACTTGTCCCTTTCCCCGTTTTCCCCTCCCTCCTCCCCTCTAGTCACTGTCAGTTTATTCTTTATTTACATGTCTCTGGTTCTATTTTGCTCATTTGTTTGTTTTGTTGATTAGGTTCCACTTATAAGTGAGATCATATGGTATTTGTCTTTCACTGCCGGCTTATTTCACTTAGCATAATGCTCTCCACTTCCATCCATGCTATTGTGAAGGGTAGGAGTTCCTTCTCTTTTTCTGCTGCATAGTATTCTATTGTGTAAACGTACCACAGTTTTTTGATACACTTATTTACTGATGGATACTTAGGCTGTTTCCAGCACTTGGCTATTGTAAATAATGCTGCTATGAACATTGGGGTACATAGGTTCTTTTGAATTGGTGAAAAACAAATTATTTTTCAAAAGATGTACAGCGGTTGCTGTGTGGAGAGTAGGCTGAGAATTGTCAAGTGTGGATGGAGAGAATTGTTAGGAAGACCATTGCAGTGTCCAAGGTAGCTTGGACTAGGGTTCTGGCAGTAAAAAGGTAGGTAGTGGGTGTGTTCTAGATATATGTTGTGTGTGGATTCAACAGAACTTGGTAGTGGAGATCGGATATGGCAGAACGAGGAGTCAAGAATGATACTTGAGTGCCCGACCGAACAACTGGTTATATGGTGATTCATCATTTACTAAGATAGAGAGGACTTAGCAGTGGATTTGTGGAGGCATTGGGAGTACAAGGAGCATAATTAAATAATGTGTTTTGTATGTGTTGAATTTAAGATGTGTAAAATATACAAGTAGAAATGCAAAGCGGGCAGTCGATATATGATGAAAGAGCTCGAAGAGATTCTGGTCTCAAGAAATCTATTTGGGAGTGGAAGGTGTTCGGAGGTATGGGTGGTATTTAATGATGGGGAGAAGAGTGGCTGTCATTGTGGGATCTTGAGGACTTCAAGCCTTGGAGGCGATGTCGGAGAGAAGGGCCAGCAAAGGAAACTAACTTGGAAGGAACAGACAGAGAGAGGCAGAAACAGGAAAAGTGTGGAGTCATTGGAACCAAGAGAGAAAAGAGTTTAAGCAAAGCAGGAGGAATGGCTAACTGTGTGAAAAGCTGCTGAAAGAAATAAGATTAGGGAAGAGGGTGGTGACTGCTTTTGGCAACACAGAGGCCATCGGCGACCTCACGGTTAACGTTGTAATTACTGTTCTGTAAGAAGAGGGCACATTTCCTGTGTGAGTGATCTGTGGTGACCTTCAGTCTTGTGATAACTGCCCCCTTCATCACCGAAGCCCTTTCCCAGCCTGACGGTGCGAGCACTTCCGTTAACATGCCAAGACGGGCTCTTACCTAGTTCCCGCACAGCCAAGCAGAGTTTTCTTGTGCACCGACTTTTCTGTACCCCCAAACCAATAGATGTCACTTCTTTTCATGTCCAATTCCTGTATATCTCTGTTTTCATTTATTTGGATGGCACCTTTAGACTTTTAACCTTGACACAAACCCAGAGGTCCAGTAGGGTGGTTCTTCCAGTAAGTACTTAGGGGCACACGCTACAGTTACTGGCAAGAGTTGCTTCTCTCCTGAATTCCATTGGATAGGACTGCTGATTTGCCAGCCAGTTGCCCGCCTGCAAAGCAATGGTTAATAGATTATGTAGTAACATGACTTTTTCATATCGATTATAGAATTGTAGATTTTTAAAAAGTCAGTAAAACAGGAACTGAATTTCATTTAGACTTTAAATTCCATACTCCCAGAGTTGGAGGACAGTGGACATGATATGACCGACCTGTTCCTGACCAGAGGTTTCAGGAATCCTGTCTGTGACATCCCACCAAATGGTTATCCGAATGTTGCCGCGAGTCCTCCAGGGGGCAGAAGGGTGCTGCTCCTGAGGCATCCTGCTCCAGTTTTGAAGAGCCGCAAGAGAAGGACCATGTTTGTTTTTATTGAACTAATGTCTACTTTCCTATGACTTCTGCATACTAATTCAAGTTTTAATTCTTTTTATTTTTTGCTTTGGGATTAAGTTTGCTTTTCCTATATGGCAGCCTTTCCAGATATCTGAAGACAGTTTTTATTGTCACCCTAAATTTCCTCTTCTCCCTTTTCAAAAAATGGGATTGGAAAATGATCCAGTAGGTCACCCCTACTTTGTCAAGGTGGGACACTCATCCTCTTCTCTCAGGCACTTAGGTCACCAGTTATTTAGTTTTACCCCAGGGAAGCAGAGAGTGCTGGGAGGGGCCAGGAAGAGAGGAAAGGGTTTAGTAACGTTTGAGGAAGCTCTTCCCCATCTCCTGCCTGACAGCCATTACAAGCAACAGCTGGTGCAGGGAATGCTTCATAATATGTTTCTTGAGAAATCTAGAGACAAATGATTATTTTAAAAGTGTGTCAACAAATTCGAGCTTTGCTAGGATTCACGCGTCTCTGAAAAACTGTCGTTAACATCTGCGGTGGCTACGGTGATTGCAGAGGCCTGAGAAAACATTCCTTGAGCAATATGGAGTTAAAAAATGACAGAAGTTCTATTAGGAAATAAAAGAACATTTAGTTTATGTTCCCACGCTAATAATATTAGAAAACTAAAGCTGTCTTGTGTCCTGCGTCCAGTTCAGTAGTAACTACAGATTGTAGTAGCTCTCAGAGTATAGTGCGTATTATGCCAAACACTTTGTGTGTGGCAGATTCAGGACAACCGCAGATTTTTACCATGCCATGCGGTGACCAGTGGGGTTTAATTGTTCTCCCCTTGAATCTATGCTGGCTTTTGTGACATGCTTCATCAGTAGAATGCAGTAGAAGTGACACTCTGATATTTAAGGCTAACCAAAAAAAAAAAAGGCCTTCCAACTTCTGTTCAACCCTCATGAACTCTTGAACTGTTTGTCAGCCCGTGAGGGAGCCTGGGCAGCTCTGTGGAGAGCCCGTTGGAGGGCATCTGCAGCTCCTGGCCAATAGCCCCGGGTGCTCTTCTACCTGAGACCCGTCTTGGAAGTGGATCCTCCGAGCCTCATGGAATCACCTTAGCAGATGCTTAGTGCAGCAGAGATGAATGCCTAGCCAAACCTTACTAAATTCCTGACCTACCAAATCATGAGCAAAATAAAATTGCTGTTTGAAGCCACTAAGTTTGAATTGTTTGTTTTATAGTAACAGATAAGTAGACTACATGCATTAATATACTTAATTTTCACAATAGCCCTATGAGGGAAATACTATTATTTATGCCATGTTAATTGTGATGAAATTGACCCATAGCTATTAAATAATTTGCCCAATTCTACAACTGACAAGCCAGGGAGCTGGGAATTGAATCAAGATCTGCCTGACTTTAAAGCCCTAATTTTAAGTTTTGAGCTAAATTGTTAATGTAATTCAACTGTTTGGATCTCTGTGAACATGAAAAAGGAAATTTGTGTTAATTTAGTGTATCGAAACTTTAGTTTTCCAGATTCCAATTTGCTTTTTTTTAAACGCAGGACACTGATGGTTTGTAAATAGATAAGGAATTTTGGAATCGCCTAGAAAGTAAGCATAGTCACTCATCACTGATACAGTGCTTACTTGTCCATATCAGCTCTCTGGATCATGTCTGAGATCACTTGCAGTTAAGCACAAAGAGACTCTACACAGTGAGAAATGAAAGAGAAACCACAGCTTGAAAACTACATCATAACTTGCAAAACAGATACACCATACCGAACTATGACATGCAACACAAACTAAGCTCGGATTCCTTTAACACCAGCTCATTCAGAACCCAATATTCAAGCTAAGTCACAAAATTGATCTAATAGTAACTATACATGAGGACTTGTGTCTTTTAGAGATAAAAACCACAGATTGTTCTAGTAACTCACCTAGTTCAGAAATTTTGACCCATCTCTGCTCAGGCCTTGCTTAGTATCTTCTGCCCTAACATCATCCGATGACAAACCACAGTCCCCAATACCCCATAAGCCAGGGTTCCCGACCTCCAGGCTGTGGACTGGTACTGGTCTGGGCCTGTTAGGAACCGGACCACACAGCAGGAGGTGAGCTTGAATGTAATGTACTTGAATCATCTTGAACCCCCCCCC
>PVJI01023373.1:0-23706 GCA_004026765.1 Micronycteris hirsuta
CCAGCCAGGGCATGGATGTTGGTTTTTGATCACTGTTTTACCTGCTTCAACTTCACAAAGAAACATCAAAGACTCCTGCACAGAAGGAAAAGAATCTACGGCTCCTCAGAGACAGCCCACTAATTAATGCAAGGGCCCCACCAATGGCACACAGCAGGGAACGGCATCATTACAGAGGGACCGAGATTATCCTGGGACTACCCGTATTTCCTGTCCATCCCGCAGCGCATGACCGCACACTTAGTGGGGTGAAGCCAAGCCCACTTCTAACTTCAGAATTCACGTATAGGTGCAGTCCAAAGAGAAACACAAAACAGAAATAGATTCATCGATACAGAGGACAGCTTGGTGGCCGCCAGAGGGCAGGGGGGTTGGAGGGCTGGGGGAAACAGGGGAAGGGATTGAGAAGTAGACATGGTAGTCATAAAACAGTCACGGGGCTGTAAAGTCCAGCCCAGGGGATACAGTCAATAATATAATAATTACGTACAGTGTCTGGTGGGCATTGCCACTATCGGGGGGGTCACTTTGTAAGTTATATGAAACAAAATACAAATACCGTTTTATAGAATGGCACGCCTAAAACCTACATAATTTTATTAACCGGTATCCCCCCACTAAATCCAATCAAAACATTTTTAAAAAGAAAGCAAAAGAATCTCAGGATGAACTGCAGTTACACCAGCGTTCACCTGCGCTTCCCAGATGTACCAGCCGCCCTCCAGGAGCTCCCCAGCCACACGTGGTGCGTGGCTCAGACTGCGGTCGGCAGACACAGGACGTTTTCGTCGGCGCGGAAAGTTCTGCCGGACGGCACTAGTCTAGACGGGGATATGATGATATTGTTCATGATGTGCTTCCCGCAAGACTGTGTAACCCGATTAAGGGCATTACCACGTCGATGCGGACTTACTGCGGCCATGCTGATGGTGACGCATTGCTGTGCGGGATAACGATCTATTAAATACAGGACCAAAGAGACAAAAGGCCATCAAGTCTATGGAGCACGTCGGCCAACAGGGAAATCTCACTGCCAGGAGATGGATCTGTCTGCCTGGCGCATTTGGACGCCATGAGGACTTTCACTGCGCATGATGGATCATGTCCAGGAGACGCCCAAGGAACTGGCTTGCAGTTGGTTGTTTCCAGACCTCATCTCTCATCGAAACGAAGCACAAATAAGAGCTGGGGAACCGTGCAAACGATCTCCTGAGAGAGACGCTGTCGCCCCTTCCAATCGAGACAAGAAAGTGGCGTTCAGAGTTCACGACCACACCCTTCGGGTTTGTATGCATTTTGGTAGCTAGCCCAGGGCCGTGAACTTCCACACAAGTCCTTCATTCTCATCCGTTTGTGGACACCAGCGAAGGCTGAGCCGGGTTTTGTCTGCATGCCCCAACCCAACAGAGGTTTTAGAATCGTTTTTAACATTGGACAGCCCTTTGGGACAAACGGTGCTTGCGTGCAGCTCGGGTGGCAGGACACGGGCACTGAAATGAGCATTAGTGGCATAGACGCAGCTGTGGAGGAGAGCCTGTGGTATGGATCTGAGCAGTGCTGTCGGTGCGTGGCCAGGGAAATGTGCCCCCTGGAAGTTCGGGCAATGCGTGGTGGGTGTTCATAAAGGATGGCTCCGTCCGCACGGGCAGGCTCGGCGCAAGCCCTAGGCGTGCAGACATGTGTCTAAGGACCTTCTGCTCTGTCTGAAGGGGATGGCCCGCTTCAGCGATCTCCAGCAGCAGCATCTCTCCGACCCCAACTTCTCTGAAGCTGTGGCGTGCATCCAACACCAGGGCTCCCCCCGATTCTACATACACAAGCCTGGACGCGATGACCGTCAGTTCTCCAAGGTGGACAAGAAGAAAGCTTCCAAATGTGCATTGGGGACTTCCCGCGCTCCCAGCACTGCCTCTCTGCTGCTTTGGGGTTTGACTCATGGTTTTTACCAGTCCCGAGGCTCCGCTGAAACCTACAAGCAGAAACAGGGACGGGGGGCGATAGTAGGAAGTACGAGAAAGAATGTGTACCAGGCACCAGCGTTGTGGGCTCAGAATGCAGAGGAATCCGTAGATACTGTGTTCACACCCTGTGTGCAGAACGCATGACAATCTGCAGCAGACGTCACACATGTCCCGTGTCAAGCACCAGACTGTGCATATTTCAGGCTTGGCGGGCAGAGAGATTTGGGTTATGCCCGAGGGGGAAAGCTGCTATGGACAATAGGTGGGCAAGGGGCTCTGTGGTCCAAACCAAACTTTTGTGATGATCCTCTAGAATCGAGACTAAATCCGGACTCTCTTGGTCTCCACAGATCATACACAACGGTCTACATACCCCACTAAAAAGCAATCATGGCCCTGGCTGGTGTAGCTCAGTGGATTGAGCGCAGGCTGGGAACCAAGCGGTCCCGGTTCGATTCCCAGTCAGGGCACATGCCTGGGTTGCGGGCCAGGTCCCCATGAGGGCCATGTGAGAGGCCATGTGAGAGGCAACCATACATTGCTGCTTCTCTCCCTGTCTCCCTCCCTCCCCCTCTCTCTAAAAGTAAAATAAATAAAATCTTAAAAAAAAAAAAAGCAATCATGGCCTGCAAAGTGTAATGAGGAGGATTTTTGCGACAGCCTTCTCAGTGATGACAATAAGTGTGATGATGCTGATTATGCTCCCGGTCCTTGCCAGGTGTCTCATCATCTCCGCGGGATGAAGGAGACAGGGTGAGCATCTATCTCCGTTGTACAAGCGCCAAAAGTGAGGTGCGGCGAGGTTCCGCCTCCCCCCCAGGCAGAGTCGGCCGCGGAGGTGCTGTGTGGCTGAGTTCAGGGCGCGGATGCTGAAGCCATTGCCCATGTCCGCTGGTTAGTTCCCACTGGCTGACGCTGACCTTGTTTCTGCGGCAAATATAGGGAGTGTGAGTGCTGCCTATCCATCATCCCCTGTGTTTCCTGACCTTTCGCTTAGGACTGAGGGAGCTTGGGCAAGAACGATGCTGAGCGTCTGTCTCTGGAACTGGAAAGTGGAAATGACCAAAAAGGATGTGCCGGCTTGGGCTGAACGGCTCAGGGTGGAAAAAGCATCACCCGTGATCAGCGCTTAAAAATATCAGCTACTAGAAGGCAGCTGGGTCGATGCGTCTGCCGGGGTTGAGAGGCGCAGGCTAGAGCCTCAATGGCACGTGAGCAGAGTGAGAGGTGACTTCAAGCCATTAGTCTGCGTGAGAACACCTCAAGCAAATGTGGAAATATTAAAAGCTTCTCCGTTTCTTAAAAAAAAAAAAAAAAAAAAAAAAAGACTCTAACCAAGGATTGGAAAAAACAAGGAACCTGAGACCTGAGCCATATTATTGCTCAGCATCCCAGAATGGAAGACTTTCCAAATGAATGCATTCTCTGGGAGTAAAAGGGTGTGTGTTTTTTCTCCAGAGAGATCTCACTGAATGGTCCTTGTCTCTGGTGTATTCATTTTCTGGGGCTGTGGTGACAAATGAGGACACTGTCAAGGTGTGGGCAAGGTTGAACCTTCCTGAGGCTGGTGACGAAAAGTCTGGCTTATGCGGCTCTCCAGCTTCTGGAAGCTGCCATCAAACTTTGACGCCTGGTCTTGGGGACGCATCAGTAATCCGTGTCTCCATCTGCACGTGCTTTTCTCCTGTCTCTCTCTCTGTGTCCAAACCGCCCGCTAATTTCTTGTACGAAGACACCAGGGATCATGCTATGGACCCACCCTAGTCCTGCGTGATTTCACCATAGTCACATCTGCAAAGACCTTACCCCCAAACAGCAGTGGTTGCAGGTGCCAGAAGTTAGCACGTGAGCATTTGGGGGGCTCATAATTCAACCCATTACACTTAGTAATCATGCACCAAGAGATTGTCGCAAACAATTCAAGGTGTGTTCCCACCGACAAATCTGAGAGAGCGCAGGAGCACAGGACAGCAAACCCTGCTCGTGCAGCATCTGTGGGCCAGCTTCGGCTCAGCAAGCCTTGATGAATCTTTGTGAGCCCTGGTATTTTTAATGCACCCTTAAAACGTGTTTCAGGAAATATACTTCTCACTGTGAGGGGGCTCCCATTCGATACTGAATCCCCCCTTTAAGCCACGTGCATTGCATCGCAGGTGCGTGTGGCCGAGGGTGGCGCGGAAATTTGTTTTCGGCTATTTTTGGGTAGAAATGCGTGGGTCTTCAAGGTCATCTTTGAGTAGTGATCACCAAAGAGAAGGTGGGTTTTCCCGAAGTTCCGTTCTGTCGCTGGTCACTGAGCCGGGCGCTATGCTCGGGAGGTGAAGATGACTCGGAGCCCGTCCTCAGCCTGCCCAAAGTAAAATTTGGTGGATGGAGAACCACGAGGTAGGGTAAATATGCAAGTCAGTCTCCTCGGAAATCTACGTGGCCTGAGAAACTTCGGGAGGACTTAAGATCGCAGAAAGGGATACTTATTTGAGAGGAACAATCACGTCTAGTCACGTGAGTAAAATGCAGATTCCTTCAACATGTCCAGGATCTGAGAACCCAGGGGCAGCCACGAGAAGCTGTCCACTTTTCCATGAGGTTACGCCAACTCACCAAGATCATTGCCAACGGAAAGTTCAGGGAACCCCCATCGTCCCCCAGAAGGACGGGTAGGTGCGTGTTGTCTGAGGCAGAACGGAGAGGCACAACTCACAATTTTCCTGGCAAACACAAAGGAGAGAGGGATATTTGCAGAGGCCAATGCCCTCTGAGGAGTTCTAAGTTCAGTTTCACGCCTTAATTTTTTTCTCCTCTAAATAGCACATTCCCATGCATTCTGCATTCACTCACAATCATCCTGTCCTCGAACATTTTTCCTGCGGCTCCATTTCTTTTCCCGTAGTTTGTTGCTCAGTGATCTGGCCCGGCGCCGGCAGCACAATTTATGCCTCTGAATTCAACATGACAAGGTGTTTTGCTTCTCCAATTACGCTGCTTTCCATTGTGGACCCGATTTATGAGCCTTGATCTCGGAACATTCTCAGAGACACAGGATTTTCTTTTGCATTTTATGTTTCAAGGTTTTCCTCCAAACGATGGTCCTAGTGTGGCCATCAACCTACTCAGCAATGGCAGGCTGCGTTTTTTGGGGGGTTTTTTTGTTTGTTTTTAATATCAAATGATCATTTCCTTGAAATGTGATTCTTGTTATTAATGGTGGCTGCTGGTGTTGTTGATTCTATCCTAGGGGCAATTTGAGTGAAGTCTACAATTTAAAAAGGAAGGGGGGTGAAAAGACATTCACTGCCTGTCGTGAAGAACAAATTCGTGACTTTCAATGCACAGGCGGAGTGCGTTTCTGGAGTTGTGCTCCGGACCCTTCCATGGCGGTCACATCACGGTGATGGGCCCGGAACGGAAAAAGGGCATACACCTGTAGCCTGCAATTGTTTGTTTCAGTGACAGATCCTTCATTGCCATGGTCAGCGGCTTTCGAGTGTGCGTGGTGGCCGGCTGTGTCTGTGAACCAGGTCCAGTCTTGACCCTGCTCTCCGTCCAATGAGACGTGGGCCCCGCCTCCTGGTCTCCCCCAAATCCACATATGGAACCCGGACCCCTGATGGGCTGGTGTTTGAAAGTGAAGCCTTCGGGAGGTGAGGAGGTCGTGAGGGTGGAGCCCCCGTGAATGGGAAGGTTGCCCCCCGACCCTTCCACCAGGTGAGGGCAGAGCCAGAAGCGGCATCTCTGTAGCCCATGCACACCTTGCTGTCAGCAGACGCCTGGTCTTGCCTGCACTCTCTGAAGGCCCTTCCTGCCTTTCAGCAAGAACGGACTTTTGAATAAACACTACTTTGCTCACCTGGGTTTAATAAAATACGGCCTTGTCACTCCGGGTGGATTGGATGGTGAGAAATTGGCCTTGATTCCCCAGTTTGGCTTCCTAACGTCTCTCTCACACACACACACACGCATGCACACAGGTGAGGAAGAACAAAAGTAACCCCTTTGTTTAGCATCCCGTCTGTACGCCGGCCCTCTCATGAACACGGGCAGACATAGCTCCTCAACGCCAGCAATTAGCCCATCGCCCCCTCTTGGCTCCCCGGCTGCTCCTCTGGCAGGAAGGGGCATCTTTCAAGCAGCCAGGAGTTCACGGAAGAATGTGTACCTGAGCCGGCTCTGGCCAACCTCCATCAAAATGACATCTGCCATTCTTTTTTTCTAAAGAAAGATTTTGTTTATTTATTTTTAGAGAGGTGGAGGTAGGGAATAGGGAGGGAGAGAAACATCCGTGTGTGGTTGCCACTGGAGCGCCCCCCACTGGAGACCTGGCCCATGATCCAGGCATGTGCCCTGACTGGGAATCGAACCGGCGACCCTTTGGTTCGCCGTCCAGCACTCCAACCAGTGAGCCACACCAGCCAAGGCGAGCCTGTCATTCTTGAAGGCTCATAGGCCAGCCGCTATAATGAGTGGTTCCCAGGCATGACTTTTTTATTTGTAACATTCGTATTGGGAGCGCTTCTGTCTTTTCTTTGCCATTTTACAGTCGAGCACATGGAGGTTAGACAGGATAAGCGGCCTTTCCCACAGGACCTGGTGGGAGAGTAGACTTGGTCTTTGACCCCTGGATTCTGCAAATGGGCTCCGGCCGCCTTTGCACATTGCACGTCCATAATGACACAGACTTCCACTATTCTGATGAATCAATGTAGGTATTCACTGAGAGGGATATTTAGAGTATTTTGGGGAAAACACTGGACCCTTATGGGCACAGTGCCGGCAGATTTAGCGCATCGAGTACACATATCAAAATAATTGAGGAAGACCCCAACTGAACGGTGGAAATGTTGAGGTCACTCTTCATTTCTGTTGGAGTCATTACTTGAGTTTACCCCTGCAAGGCTTTAGTCTGCACTTTAATAAAATATTATAGATCCACTCACTCGAGCGTCAGATATTGTGTGACTTCCAGAAAATGAGCTCTCCCCATCTCCATGAGTCCAACTAAAGCCTCCTTTTGAACTTGATGTATTCTTCCTTAATTGGCCATCTTTCATTAATAACGCCGCTCTTTCGGAAGACTGGATCGTTCCCTAATATCCCCCATGTGCTCAAAACATCCTTATGAAACAATGGTGTTGGTGTTATCTTTATGATAAAAATAGCCGGGTGTCCATGGCAACCCGACACTGCCTTGGACTAGCTTCGGAGTGTTGCTTTATGTGCAAGACAAACTCCTATTGTGTTTACGTTTTCATTTCCCTTCGAATTCATCTTTGAACAAGACACCCCTGAGCATGTGCGGCATGGGAGACAGCCCCACAGTATATCTGCAGTGACGTGACGACAACTCGTGAGAATGGATAAAATACAACAGCTTCTCTGTTTCCCAGTGGTGGGGTCAGAACTAAAGTTTTCAGGGCACCAGCTCAATGTAAACTATCGATTGGACATTTCGTTGAACTATTCTGCAGAACTTGATGCCGTTTCACGTTATTAACCTTTCCTTAGAACTCAGGTACATAAAGAAAGTCGGCATAACTACTACATTTTAAGGAACGCCGTGTAAGATGGTCCAAAGAAGAATGTGTTTATCTCTAAGCTTAGTCTTTGTTGGGTTAAAAAAGACAGGGGCCGTGGCCGGGTGGCTCGGGAGGTTGGAGCGTCGTCCCATACACCAGAAAGCTGTGGTTTGATTCCTGCTTGGGGCACATGCCTGGGTGGCAGGTTCAATCCCTGGTCTAGACACCGATGGGGCGGGGGGAATGGATAAATGTTTCTCTCCCCCCTCTGTCTCCCTCCATTCCCTGCACTCTGAAATCAATAAGCATGTCCTTGGGTGAGAATAAAAATAAGTAAATCAATACAACTAAACATGGCATTCATCAGAGCTTGCCGACACTCCCTCAAACCAGCGTGTTCTGCGCTGTACCCTGCACCGACCCCACACCTCAGTCAGTGGTGGCATGAACAGGAAGACCCCCCCCCTAGAGGCCATCAAAATAAAGTCTGCAGAGCAGGGCGAGCTGCTCTTGGAACAGCAATACCTAAGATGCAGAGCACAGTTCAAGTCCCACTGTACTCTTTGAAGAATTAAGCAAAAGTCCCAAAATGTGCCCAGGAAACATCCTATGTGTCTGCACGGCCCTGTGATCAGTAGGCATGGGACACCTGAAAATCCAGGTCGTGGGGTGAACAGGTGTGGCCGTGAGCGGGTTGCCGGTGGCATTATGGGAAACGCCCAGATGTCAACCTGCCATTACCCCAAAGGAGTCGTCACTACTGGGGCCATAGGAAGGATCTGCTCAGAGAGCAACATACTCTCATCTGCATGCTTATCTTAGAGTGTGGACCAAAGTAAGTGTCTACACCGGCTCTACATGACCCCCAGGATTCCTGAGAACTAAGAAAGAAGTGCTTAGCATTGCAGAGGATCAAGCTGCCTGGTGCCAACCAAGAACGGAAGACCGTTCTCCTTAATAAAACGTGCTGCAGCAAAGGTCCCCACGGAGCTAGGTTTCTATCCAATGAAGCTACGCACCTTCACACGTTTTACGAGGAAATAAGTTTGCTTTCAACAGTGTTAAGAGGGTTTCAAACTCAGTTCCTACGAACCATGCGTGAATAAATGATCGGTCAACCTCACGTAATCAAAAAATCTTAAAATCTGTTGACGTCTTCTCCTTCTCGCTCAGTTGGAACACCCCCTAAGGTGAGGAATCACATCATTTTGCCTGGTTATCTGAAAATAGATGTCTTTTTGTGGTTGTTTTCCCCACATGGTATCTTTCCCATCGAGTAAACGCCCTAACGGAGTGTATGGCTTGTCTATTGTTACATGACAAGTTTTTCCCAAATTTGGTGGCTTCCAACAATTCACACGCATCCCCGAGACCACGTGGTTGTTGGCAGCATTTAACTCCTCACAATTTGTTGGACTGTGCCATTAGGTTCACTTGAGAGTGTCAGCTAGAGATTTCCCCCAGTTTCTTGCCTCGTGGGGGCCCCTTGCCCCCCACGGGCACTTCCAGGATAAGGGTTTTCAGGTCAAGAAGGCAGGAGAAGTATCCACTGCCAAGGTGGATGTCACCCCCATAACATCATAGAAGTGACACCTGTACACTGGTCACCTCATTGCTTCTGTGTTCTGTTCATTAGAAGGAAGCCACTAGGTTCCAAGTGCACAGGGACCTGAAGGGACAGGAGGTGGGGACACTAGGAACCATTATTGTTCAAGCAGCAAGACAAAGAGTCACCTCCTGGATGGATGCGGTGTTATTCTGAGAGGTAATAAAGGCGACATGCTTAGCACGGCCCTGGGTAGATAATACTTAATCCATTAATACTGTGTGTGGGGCCCACGTCCTGGGTGTTTTTTTAAGAGTTCTTTCTCTGATGGGCGTGTAAACCAAGTTACCAGAAGATATATCGGGGGATTATTTCCAGTGCTTACTTTGATGGAATATTCACCACGGCAACCGGATTCGCTTCCACCCACTGATAAACGTCTGGCTTTCATAATGACAGAAATGAAAGAAAGCCGAGATGTCCTTTGCCGGTTTCGCTGCCTGGGTGGATAAACCCGTCTCCAACGGTACATATTTAGAGAGAGGCCCCGGTAATGGAGGAGGAGCAGGCCCAGGTCCCGTATCATGGTGGAGTGCATGTATTTTTAAATTTGAGTCGGTGTTCCAATTTCAATAAGCATTCCTAATAATTGCAATTATACATAGTCACAGTAGAGAATGTCAAAATGGTTAATGAGGCAAGCACACGCCGCAACATAAAAAGTGCTCCCACGTTTAGGAGCTTTATGGGGCTGTCACCCGCAGGTCATGCATTTCACCCCCAGGAGGGGCCCCTTCGGTGCTTGGCGGTGCGGGCCAGCTACGCCTCCGTCCTCACCACCCACATGACTCCGCCCCCACTCACAGGCACAACCCCCTCGCCGTTGGGACGGTGCATGAACACATGTATTTATAACTGAGGTTTGCCCTCAGTTTGTTATGAATCTTTCTCACGTCCATAAAGATGGGTCAGGTGTGTGCTTTATCAACCGGCAGTCAGGTAAGGGAGGATGGGAAAAAAAAAAAAACTTCTCTTGAGGGATTGCTTTCTGCCAGTGACTTTGCTGAGTGGCGGATTATGTCATTTACTCTTTGGGACAAGCTTATGAAACGCTCGCTTATATTTCCAGAGACCCGAAGAGCTCAGGGAAGTCTAAGAGTCTCCGTGACGGGCGACGCGGGAAGAAGGAGCGTGGCGTCCCCACTCCAGACGTCTGACTCGGCGTTCTTCAGGGAAATCCCGTCACTGGTTCGGTGATGCTCCTGCTGTTGGACGTTGAATTCGTTTCCAGTGTTGAGATATGATCATTATACGTATTGTGCAATGTGGCACTGAAAATGATCCCAAACTCCTGCCATTTAGAATAAGCAATAATGCCCCCGATTCATTCTGCAGGTCAGAAGTGCAGGGACAGTTTAGCCGGGTCCCCTGGCCAAGGAATTCTTAGCAGGCTGCCGTGAAGGGTCAGGCCGGCCACGGCCTTATTTGAGGACTTGACTAGGGACGCATCCACGTGCAAGCTCACCGGCATGCCTTTGGCACGGGTTGCATTCCTGCTGGCTGCTGGCCAGAGAGAATATGTGTCCAAGATGGGATCTTGCCCAGAGAACACTTCTGAAGACTGCAACCGGCTCCCCTCCAAGCAAGCGCAGGGGAGATGAGGCCCAAGGAGCGGGTGCTCGTCCAGGCTGTGACAATCTACCCTTAAGTGTGTTCTGCTCCTTGGAAGTTACTTGGCACGGTGCACCCTGACCAGTGGGGACAACAGGAGGGTGTGACTGTCAAACCTGGGAATTGTTTGGGCTCGTCTTAGAGGCTGCCTCGTGCATTTGTAAATGAATGTTTATGGGCACGTGTGACTGTTTACAAGTAGGAATGGCCAAATAGTAGGCGGGGTGGGTGTGTGTGCTTAGTATGTATGGGCAAAATGACCGCATCGGGCATATCGGTGGCCCCTGCACATCCATTTCATTTTTTCTTACTGCCACCGATATTTCTATTCCAGGTTCCATGTCTTATCTCACATCTTGGGGTGCACAGCCACGCACCCCAATGAAGGGTGCATGCGTTCCTCCGCTGGACTGGTGTGTCCAACAATTCACATGGGATAAACCGTGAACGATTCACAAATACCACCAGCTTCCCGTTCCAAGACCATTCAGGCCATGGCTGGCAAACCGATTCTGGGAGCAAAATGTCTATGTTAATTAGCTGAGAAGTGCTTTTATAACCACTGTATCTTTGGGGGGGAAGCCCATGGAGTCAAGAGGACACTTGTTTATTGTAGCTCATTTAGAGAAGTTGAAAGGTGGAAATAGTCACCAGAGTGTCTGGTTTCGGACAACAGAAGAGGGATAATCAAGCGCCGATTCCAAAACTAGTAGCCTGCTCCCCAAAGCAAAGAGCACTTCAGGAAAATGACTATTTTTGGGGGGAAACTATATTGTAATTCCTGACTGAGAATAATGTGGTAATGAAAGGAAAGATCACCTCTGGCCGTTTTCCTGAATCATAGTAAAGAACAGATCCTGGACTTCCTAACTTTGAGAGAAAACATCATACAGCCAAACAAGCGTTTCTCCCTTTTCTGTTCCTACACATCCTCCTTCCCTCCTGTGCTAATGGCACCCTCTACAAGGTGTGTCTGTTCGCGTGGGCGCAGACGTCACGAGTGACAGGTGACAGAGACACAAAAGATGATTTCGCCCTTGGCATTCAGCTTGGCCGATCGCAGAGTAACAGTGACCCCAGCTGTGGTGATATTCGCTGAGGGCGAGCGGCAAAGGGAAGGCGTTCGGTGACATTCAACTCACACGAAGCCCATTCTCTGACCCCAATAAGAGCGAGCTCCAGTAAAAGAGCTAAGAGAAGGGAATGCTGCCCTGACTGGTGTAGCTCAGTGGATTGAGCGCGGGCTGGGAACCAGACGATCCCGGTTCGATTCCCGGTCAGGACACATGCCTGGGTTGCGGGCCAGGTCCCCTGTGAGGGCCATGTGAGAGGCAACCATACATTGCTGTTTCTCTCCCTCTCTTTTTCCCTCCCTTCCCCTCTCTCTAAAATAAATAAATAAAATCTTTAAAAAAAAAAGAGAGAGAGAAGGGAATGCTAAGTGCAGAATTCGGTGCTTTGCCTGCCTCTGCCGGAGATGCTGTGCATTGCTGGAAAGAAAACTTGTATTTTATGTCCTGAACTTCGTCTGGAAGGCTATCGGTAATAAACCCTAAAGACAAATGTGTTGTTTTCAGTTCGTTCATGCTATCTAACAGGGCTGCTTTCTGATGAAACTCTCTGCACTGGACATCGGAGGTATATTCAATAAACACAGCACGTTCCGTGAGATACAGACCATGCGTAATTCTGCATGACTCTGACCTTTTCTGGACAATGAAAGCAGCAGCCTCGCACTACATAATGGCTGTCACCATAACTTGGTCTTTTAAAGGAGCCTCTCACAGGTGCACCAGTCTCCCAGGTTGGAGAGTGTCCCTTCACGGTCCAAGGCAAAGATGCTCCTTCCCATGATGCATCACGGCGGTATAAACCTCAGGCGCTGCTTATTTGCAAGTTGTCTTTTGTGTGGTCCCGCCCACTTAAGTTGACTGGCGGGAGGGTATATTGGTCCCTCCTCTATTTCCACGTCTATGTTTGAAGGCAATAATCCAAGTTTACACTTAAAACAATTGCCTTTTCATCCTAGATTTTACAGAAATGACATCCACGTCCCCCAGACCTAGATTCCTCTTGCGCCGGTGCTGTTTAGCCTCCTTGGTCCCCATGGCTTATTTCTGAAATCGCTCAAATTGTCCAAGTCATACTTTCCTGAAAAGACAGAGGTTCTGGGATGCATATGAGCAATTAGCTGGATCTCAGTTCTTGGCCTTGGCAGGTGATTTGGTTTGAAGGGAAATCTTCCGGCTCTGATATCATACACATTCAAACTCAGAGGAAAGATACTATACAGAAGAACACCTGTTTCCCCAGAAACCCGGCCCAGGGTGTTAAAATTTATATCACCTGGTCAAGCAGAGGATGTTTTACTTTTATTTTTTTACGTTTCCACCGAAATAAGCTAGAATTAGGGAAGCTACTTTCTTTGATGACGTGGGTTTGAAAGCAATTTGTCCGAATGGTCAATCACTCTCTTCTCTTCTTTTCTGTGGGCTTGTTGACAAACAGCCTCTGTTTGAAAGTCACCCCGACTCACTTCTGCCCTCCCCGAAGGCCCAATGCTTCTTTGTCCGAAAATCCCTCCTTTTCTGGGGAGGCCCTCAAAGGTCATGCCATTCGTAAACAGGCCCTTGATTTTCCCTTCCGAAAATAAACTTTTATTTCCTCTGGAGGACATGACTCATAGGATTTCACTCATAGGTGGGATTTAAAGCGGAAAGAAAATGACAAACAAATAAAAACTCACGGATACAGACAACCGGGTGGTGATGACCTGAGGAAAGGGGGTGGGGGAGGCAGGGGAGGGTGAAGGGGGATAAAGGGGGATGGCAGGAGACTTGACTTGGGGTGGGGAGAACCCAGTGCAATACACAGAGGACGTATTGCAGAATTGTACACTTGAAAGCTATATAATCTTATGAATGAGTGACACCCCATGAATTTAATTAAAACCGACAAACATTAAATCCAGTATTGTGTTATTTCCCTGAACTCACGTGCCACATACTTCCCGCTGAATTACTTTTGCGGGTCTGCTTCTCCACACCGATGCCACCATCCTGTGCCACTTTTTTCTCCAAAGCTCCCAGCACAGAGTCCTGCATGCAGGGCATGCAAAGATAAATAGCGGCCTAATGAATTAATAATTCACTTGAATGGATCCTCAAATATAAATGTGGATCAACCAGTCCTTATTACCAAGTTTCTCAAATATTATCAGGCCACATAAATAATTGAAAATGTCCACATCGCAGAGGATTTCTTTTGTCCCCAAACAACACCGCTCCCTCCCAGGATGAAATTGGATTCTTCGGGTGAAGTCTGCAGAAAGCCAAACATTGGCAAAGCTACGCGTTGCTCTTCCTAGCCCTGGACACCAAGTAAGTGCATCAATAAGGATTCGGCATGGTGCATGGCCACTGCATTAGCTCATTGATCAGACTGGCCCCTCGGATATATTTTACAAAAATACTCATGAATGCATGAGCTGCTTCCACGCAGGAGGCATTCATTCAAGCAGAAGTCTTCATCCAAATCAGCGTGTTATCCTGCAGACTGAAAGCATTAGCGGACAGTTAAGGAGTTTGCTAACTGGTTTTCCCATTCTTCGTACCTTGATGTGGTCTTTCACTGCTAAAGATCCTGTAATTAAGAGCAACGAAAACTGAGTTCCAATATTCCTTTTACTTTGCTGTTTTCTTGGTCTTTTTTTTTTTTACACGTCAACAGAGCATGTGAAAAATAAAATAGGGCATGCTTTCGCTGCATGAAAAAGGTGTTTGTATGGTTACGAGATGGCACATAATATATGTTCATTGAGGCATCAATGTTTAGGATGATCCTGAGTCAGCCCTTGGGTTAGGGGCGGGGGTGTCTGGAAGGACACACAGAGAAGTCATCTGGCTGCCACCATGAAACGGAATCGCTGCGGAATAGGGGTGAGTATCGTTCAACAGCTTCCCGTGTCTGCTAACCGTGGCCGAGGAAGGAACATCTGAGGGTGGACATGACCCATGGGAGGGAAGGGAGGGAGGGCCACAGCCTGTGTCAGGGGAAAGCATAGTTGTGCAAAAACGGCGTGTGCAAACCCTGATTTATTCCCTCTTACAGGCTGAATGGTGAACTCACCCCCCCACGCCTTGCCAGAGGGAAAGGTTCAAAGCCCTCACCCCAGGACCTCAGCATGTGGCTTTATAAAAACATAGGGTTTTTAAGAAGAGGTGGTCCTGGTCAAGTGTGGTCACTAGGGGGGTGCTCGTGAACCTCATTTTACCTCAATGACCTCTTTAAAGAGCCACAGGGGATGGGGGCAGTGCTGTCCACGGCACCGGTGACCTCTCACTCAGCAGGTTCCCCATCCCAGCCCCTCTTGCCCTCAGCCTCAACAGTATCGGAGATACCTTTATCAATAAATAGTTGGGTCCAGTTATCTTAGCGCCCCGACATGGCATTGCATTTCAAGCTCAGCATCTTAAAAAGGAGCATAGCGCTTCGTGAAAGTAAAAGTCGTTAGCAGCGGCGTGTTTCTGGGACCCGTGTCCTTGAAGCCAGTCCCAGACGGCCTCATAACGCGGAGATTCACGCGCGCAAGAGGGCGAGCGTCATTGGCAGCTTGCTTCCTGCGCATGGAGTTCCCGGGGCCCTACGTTCACCGCAGCTGCTGCAGCAATTCCTTTGCACTGGGAAGTCCCTCACTGGCAATTTTATGAAAATGCACGTTCCGTCCCAAAGCGCCCTAATCTCTGTGCCAGAGCGCCATTCCCCCAGGTAGTTGAACGGCGCCAGTGTAATAACCTGATGGATGCGGAGCGAGCGCTGCGCGGCCTGGGCCAGGCGCGCGCACAGGAGTGAGAACCGCAGCCTGGAGGCAGTTCAATAACTAATTTAACCTCAAACCTAATTCTTCTAATGAGGTATCCATCACAGCCCCTTAAAACGCCTGTGTCAAATGGAAATGCACAGTCTTGGCGGGGATTTAGTTAATTTATACAGCATTCATTTTAGCTTAACGAACACCCACATGGGTGGGCTGCATACTTATGAATATATATATGACTCTCGGACCTGGTGTTCTCCATCCATCGAAAATAAAGCCGAGTGTTACAGACAGAAACCATCTTCCTGTTAACTTAGGTGCTAATCTCTCCCTAGAATGGGGACGGGGAGTGGTCCAGGAAGGATAGCAGAAGGAAAAAAAAAAAAAGAAAGCAGTACCTCTGATAATCCTAAGAACCTGTGTTAGTGCTGGGATAGAGAACAGGATTTCTATGTGGATCCGCTTGCTGGGAAATGAATTCCCTTTTATGTCCACTGTACTGGGAGGAACAGGTAGAAGGGACATCCGAATTCTCAAAGGGTGGACGGGTCAGGAGCTGTGTGTGTCATGACCCCAGAGGCATTCATTTGGTGATTCTGGGCAAGGATCTGGGCAAACGCAGAGGTGAGCGCTTATGTTCTTCCATCTTTGACCAGGATGGCCTCAGAGTTTCACCTCAGAGGGGTGAGTGTAAAGAATTTATCTCCATATCCTGGAATGAACGTAGGATTCGGTGGGCCCCGGTTGTGTGGGGGACAATGGAATGCATCAAACACCCCCGTTCAAGGACCCTCAGTAAGTCTACGTCTCAGCCTCAAAATTCTGCTTTGGACTCACTTAGGAAAACGGAACCCAAGGCCTGAAGTTGCGGGTGGAGTTTGGTTTTCATTAATCTATTACTTTGTTTCTTTACCAATGCATTTTCTGTTTCTTTTTTCAATGCTCAAAATATCTTAGTGAAAAAAATAAATTCAGGTCATACAAAAGAGTTTCAACGATATTCCAAAAAGTCAGCCAAAATAAGTGTAGTCGATGTTGAGTCCATACCATACCACCCTGGTGTCTCTGTACACGTACACTCAAGGACGGGTAGCTAAGTAGACAGAATACATTGAGTTATTTCATATAAAAGACGATTTACTCTAACAGAAGAAAATGAAAACGTTGAAAATATTACTCCTGTTCAGAAAGATGTCTTCTGTGGAGTCCTTTCAGGACATCACACGTCTTTACAAATGTGAGATGGATTTTTGTTCCTGGTGGGTTTTGGGACGAGGGGCATTCACAGTCTCTGCCACGGAATGCGAGGGACTGTCTCCAAAGACCTCCCCAGCTTGTCCTTCCCCCTCGACATCCCACTTTAGTTTGTTACATCATCCTTTTGAAAAGGGCAAGTCGCAACCATTCCATTCCCTCTGCCTCCAAACTGCTCTCCACCACAGGCTCTCACAACTACACCAAAAAGGGCTCAGTGCACCTGGGCGCGCCTTGCCGTCAAGTCTCCTCAGCGGCAGAATTATTTTCCCCTCTCTTGTTTGAACGCTTTCCTCCTGACGCAGGCTTTCCGTCAGACACCGTTGCGGTTGCTGTCAGATGTCCTCACATCCAAGAAAAATGAAAAGACGCTAAATACCTGGCTGGTGTAGCTCAGTGGATTGAGCGCGGGCAGGGAACCAAAGGGTCCTCGTTCGATTCCCAGTCAGGGCACATGCCTGGGTTGCGGGCCAGGTCCCCAATCGAGGGTGTTTTAGAGGCAACCATACATTGCTGTCTCTCTCCCTCTCTGTCTCCCTCCCTTCCCCTCTAAAAGTAAATAAATAAAATCTTTAAAAAAAAAGATGCTAAATAAAGTCCCATTCCTGCCACAACAGAGAACACGACACTGAACAGCTGATTCCCATGCACCAGGCAGAACTGGCTCACCGAAGTACGGCTCCGGGCAGATATTTGCAAGAATCAGGAAAGACGTAGGGAGTAAACTGAGTACTGGGCAGCTGTACGGATGAACGAGGCACGTTGAGAAGTGGGAACTTGATCCCGAAGGGACAGCAGGGGTCCCCAGGAGACAACAGCGGCAACCCTGGGAAGACTTGTATCAGATCAGTTTACTCTCTGCCCCAAGTGGCAGGAGGTGTCCCATCTTTTCAGCTGCCTGACTGTCCCTGGGCACCAGGTGCGTGCATGTCTGCTTTCTAGTGAGCTCCTTCTCTCTTCTGTCTTTCCTCGTCATCCTCAGAATCCTCACTGAAAAGAAACCTTCTCAGGAGTAAGACGGCCAAGGCGATCGCTCCCCACACACCCTCGCCCCACCTTCTATTGCTGTTTATTTTTAGGACTTTGTTTTCCTGAGCATACCCTCAAACACTCTACGTTCTACCCATTTTCTCTTTTCGGTTTGCCTCCCTTGCCCCGGTAGGCATGATGAGATGGGACAAGATGGGATGTATGTTCAAGAGGCAACATCTGCCTTGGGCGCTCACACCTGGTCAGCAAGCAGTGTTTATAGAATTTTTCCCTCAGATTGAGGAAGAAGCACTGTGCATAATACGGATTGGTCTCGTCTTCCATCGAAATATGGTTTTGCTGTAAAACTTTTGTGAAAAAAAGGTAATAAATAAGTAATTTAGAATCTCTGCTATTTCTCCTTCCCAAAGATAAACACTGTATTTTGGCAAACCTTTAAATCATTTATATAATGCATGTTTTATATATGATATGTGATATATACATTTTGTGAAGTGCTTACAAAATTAGGAGCCTACTGGGTATCTAACTTTCCATTTTGCTTTAAAAATGATGCTGTATGTTGCCCTGGCTGGTGTGACTCAGCGCATTGAGCACCGGACTGCAAACCAAAGGGTCATCAGTTCGATTCCCAGTCAGGGCACATGCCTGGGTTGCGGGCCAGGTCCCCAGTGGGGGCATGAGAGAGGCAACCACACACTGATGTTTCCCTCCCTCTCTCTCTCTCCCTTCCCCTCTCTCTAAAAAAAAATTAATAAATAAAATCTTTAAAAAAACATAAAAATTATGCTGTATTTTCAAAATTTTTCAACATGATCTATTACTTTATCCAAATTTTACTGTTCAAACCTTACCACAAAATGGATGCAACTCATGTATTTTTGTTGAGTCTTTGCATTTGTTTCTGGTATTTACTTCTATGCGTGAAATTATAAACACCCTCATACATAAATTGTCCTGCAAATCTGATTATTTCTTTAGGATAAATTCCAAATGATGGCGTCGGGAGTTTTTAAATTGCACACTTTTCCTTTCCTGAATCTGGGCCGCATTCAACTTAACAAGATGCTTGTTCATTTTCTCGGTATTTTGGGATGTGCCTGAGGAATTTAGAGAGTCACTAGTCATTTTCTTTAGCGAGAGTGCTTCCTTTCCACTTAAAAACTCAAAATCAACATTTGTTCAATTTTCCAAACAATGCAATGTGGCTCCGTCTGCATTATTTAAGCCTCATTTACCAGTAGACAAGGTTTCAGTGTAAATGACTGGACCTGTTGATGAAATATTGAGAAGGCTTCCCCTTGCGGGGACGCATTTATATTGTCATCCATAATGGTCAATAATCATCTTAATTGCTTCATTTTCTAACACAAAAACATCGGCGCTTGAAATGAATATTAATTAACTCTCATCGATCTAGTTGCTTTATTCCAGGCAAACCGTGTCAGAGGTTAAGGTCTTAAATTGAGGGGGAAGTGTGGCTGTAAGGTCACTCTCTCTTTGTCCTGCACCGGACACCAAGATTTAACCAAAATGATACAACGTCCATCCACACTTTCTGAACATCTGATGCACTTGGAGCTCAGGGCTAAATGCCAAGCAAGCTTAATACTGACATCCATGCTGGATATTCAGGAAAAAATATGTCAACTATAAATAAAGACCTCCACTGCACCGAGTCACCTGCGTGAGAAGTGGCTTGCAAAATGATCCCTATCAGATCTCAAATGAAGAAGGACAGTTACTTGGCAAAGAATGTGAAACCAACTCCAGAAGAAACGCTTTGCACGCAGCTGGCCTGCTTCAAATAGAGATGTAGTTAGCTCACTTCTAGGAGGAATCCGTTTCCTTTGAAATGAATAAAGATGTTGTGTGCCCAGAACGGCACGTTGGCTGACCAAGCTCATTCTCCTAGAAGTCAGGGGCATCAGAATTGGTGGAGAAAACGCCATTTAAATCAGGGGTTTAAGTTCTACGTGAATGAGTCGGCTCTTTTAACCTTGACCACACACGGCACCACCCCAGCCCCGTGCTGGCACTTGCCGATATTTCTAGGACAAACATTGGAAACACCGTAGCGGACTGTGATGTGCTCCAAGCAGAGGGAGGTACAGAAAGCCCGCCTGCCTTCAAATAGATAGTTCCTAGGAACCAGTGCTGGACATCCGAGCGGAAGGCACAGGTAGCAATTAGAAAGGGGTGAATGGACATGTGGAAATCCTTTCCCTTGGCAAAGCCTGCCGATCAAGCCCACCCTGCCTGCTCCAGAGTCCCACTGTCAATGTTGAAACCTGCCCATGAGTGTCCCTCCACCTTTTCCTAGCAGAGATGCCTGGGGCTGGCTGGAGTTTCAAGCATGTTGCTGGGAATAAAGATGCGGATCGCGCTGTGGCTGGTGTAGCTCAATGGATTGAGCGCAGGCCTGCAAATCGAAGGGTCACCGGTTCAATTCCCAGTCCGGGGCACATGCCTGAGTTGCGAGCCAAGTCCCCAGTAGGGGGCGATGGTTCTCTCCCTCTCTTTCTCCTTTCCTTCCCCTCTCTCAAACTGTAAATAAATATGAGCCTCTGTAAAGCTGTCACCCGTGGCTGTCAGGTAACCTGGATTCTCAGCTCCGTGAAGTGCATGGACAGACGTTGGGGACGAGCCCAACTCACAATGGGAACTGGGACCTTGGAGAGAGCAAGGATCGGGAGTTTCTGGCTAACCTGTACCACCTCACCGCAGTGTTGTGTCCGAGGAGAGATGCAGAGAATGACTGATTGACAAGAGGGAGCTTAACATAACCAAGCGAATCAAAGATACAGAGCATGTCCCTTCCACGCCGAACTCTGTGCACGGCCAGTTATCTAGTCTGAGATAACTCTGAGTCCCAAATGACCCAATGGGAAACCGTAGTCCACGCTGCACAGAGAGCAGGCATGGTGAGCTGCGGCAAGGAACAGAGTCTGAACATGAAAGGTAGACTTCGCATAATAAAACGGTGGTTTCGGGTCATTCTTCAGTCTCCAACAGATTGTCAACATCATTTCTCTTAACGTGACTTCCAAGGAATGCAATCTCTCAAACAAAAAGAGAGATTGCAGAACAACAGAGGAATATTTCAATCGCCTTGAAAAGCTGCTGAAAGAAATGAAAGGGGAAAATAAGAGGGAAAAAAGGTTGAAAATGTCATTTGGAGGAGAATAATATAGACTTAAAGCACTAAGATACTGCCAGAAACACGGAGGGTAGGTTGGATGGAATCCCTCAAAATGCAACGGGAAAGGAGAAAAATGTTGAGAATCCGGAAGACAACGCAAAGATATGATGATAGTGGGGGAATTTCTGGAGAATGCCGCAAGACCCGAGGAAAAGCTCGTGTTCGGTGAAGATCCCGTGACAACCTAGCCTCGTGACCTCCCCAAATGTGAAAAATAAAGACATGATCATGCGGGCAGAGAGAAAAGCAAGTCCGATATAAAAATGGAGAAAATATACCCTGGCCTTTGCCATTTTTACAGAGATGCTCAGGGTCTGAACATGAGAGGTCAGTGGTTCGCATTTGAAGGAATGTGTTGTTCCAAATGTTTCTGTGGTGGGAAGACGTCTGACAGCCACCGCCATGACATCGGATGGAAGTCTACTGAAGGACGGATTCCTGTTGTTCTATTTTGACCCAAAAATGCCCAGGACACCATTCAGAGTCCTTCCGCCGGGCTCATTTCACTGACAAGTGGGTTTGGATGTTTAAAAACTCAGCCCCGAATTTCCATCAGCTCCCTCTGTAAGTCCCTATCCCACTCGCACGGTGTGCTCAAGTCCACCGCCATGCGTGAGGAGTAGAATATGTTAGAGCACATCAGGAAACACGGGGACTGACCGTGGAAACGGGGTGGCTTGGTCCGCGGTCTGAAAGCACGGCACTCAGTCACAGGCCCGCTTTCGGTAAGCTCTCCTGTTCTCTCATCCCGCCTGGCAGCGCATTCCCTGGTCCTGCGCTGCGGGGCGCACCCGTCCTGGCCACTCGTGCAAAAGAAACCCTCGCGCCTCCCACGGTTTGGGACTTCTCAGAACCGTTGGACGTACACTCCCGCCTTCACGGAGAAGACAACTGGAAATGCGGTGCTTCCCCTGACGGCAGCAGCCTGCCATTCCTGCCCCTTCCTCCGGAGCAACACAGAGTGAGGCACAAGTGGGTGGTTTACAAGCACATTTACATGCCCAACACTCACCAAAAAAAAGTGAAATAAAATAAGGCTGCTTCTGCATAAGCCTAGATTTCAAGCCGAATTTTCCTGGTTTATGTTTGCCTCCAAGATGCACAAAAACTGTCTCTCTACATACGCATAGATCTATAATGTATAAAATTGTAATATATATTAATTTATAATATAAATGCAGAGAGAGGTCACATATAATTGCATGTAAAGTATATTTGTATATTGATAATATGTAAAATTGTAATATATAAAATTATAATATATAATATTAATTTATAATGTAAATATAGAGGTCATGTATAATTACTATGTATAATTACATATAATTATATAAAATCATATATGCATACATAATTATACATATAATTATGTAAGTGTACATAATGTATATAGTTATATATAAATATAAAATAATTATACACAATTATATGTAATACTTTATAGACACAGAGAGATTATACATGGATATATATTCTGATTTCATTATGAGTAATGGGTGAAATATTTGCAACCACCGTAAAGAACCATAAATGAAGGGACTTGTCATGGCAGATATACATATATGCATGTGTATATAATATTTTGTGGAGGAAAAACGATGCAAATTCTAATGCACCCGTGTTCACAAGGATGTAGCCATTAGCCGACAGCAGGAGAGATAAGGAAGGCAAACTTTTCAGCCCCTTCTGCTTTTTCCTCACTGAACAGCCTGTCTGCTTGGGTCCGTGTCCACCTCGGAGAGACGAAGCCTTGCCTTATACGGATACGTCACAATTAATTCCCCCGCGCCTACAGTAACAAAGTACATTCACGCTGCTATTCCGCTATTATTATAAATGTCTGTAGGCTTGCATATTCCCCCACTCCTGATAGTTCGGGAGGTTAAATTCCTAAAACTATGTTTATGAAGCACATTTAAGACATTGTAAAGACTTTTATTATATATTTTCAAATAGCCTATCGGAAAGGTTATAAACATTTATTCAAAGTATTCAAGAGTGTTCTTCACCACCTATTCTTGCCCACATTTTGTGTTATTTATTATCTATTTTTATCCATTTATTTTAGGCATTATTTGTCAGTCTCATGAAAAAAATTATGTAGTGTTTAAATATAAGCACTTTTGTTTATTAGTGAAATTAAAGTTTCTTTTCATATGGTGATGGGCTCTATAAATGCTTTTGTAAATCGTTTGCTGAGCCCTAGCCAAAATATTTCCCTATCAATTTTTAGAGCTCTTTATGTTTGATATATACGCCATATGTTAAAAAGCTGTTTTCATATATTCGTTACATACATTTTCTTTATATCGTGTAGAAGCTTTTCACGTGTATAGTGAAATCTATGGGGGCTTTTTCTCCATTGAAAACATCGTTTTGAGCCCGGCTGGTGTAGCTCAGTGGATTGAGCGCAGGCTGGGAACCAGAGGGTCCCGGTTCGATTCCCAGTCGGGGCACATGCCTGGGTTGCAGGCCAGGTCCCCAGTGAGGGCCATGTGAGAGGCAACCATACATTGCTCTTTCTCCCTCCCTTCTCCTCTCTCTGAAAATAAATAAATAAAATCTTAAAAAAAAAAAAAAGAAAAAGAAAACATCGTTTTGAGCCGCATCTATGAGAAAGAAACTAACGCTGGGGTGCCCACCGGGCATAAGATACACCGTGCCTTGATGTATTGGAGAAGATACTAGTTAAGAAAATAGAAATAAATACGCGGCTATCAAATCGGAGAGTTGTAGGAAGCGCCGTCTGAGGC